>CAIGQQ010038027.1:2702188-2717341 GCA_903798035.1 Danio albolineatus | reverse complement strand
TTTTTTCATCAGCTACTTTTTTACTCTTACTCGAGTAACTTTTAAGATTGTTACTTTTACTTGATTAAATATTACTAGTACTTTTACTTGAGTACAGACTTTGGATACTCTCCCCACCTCTGCCAGTTAAATACAGAAATCTATTGAGGTAATAAAAATGGATATAATATTTGTGGATTGACCATTTGTCTGATTGCTAGAGTGAATCATTATGTTTGTGGAAACTTATTCAATGGCCTTTTGAATTCAGTCTTCTGAGATAAACACTTTATTTGATGCACAAGGCTATTTTAAGTTATTCACGATAAAAGGAATAAACAGTTATTTTAACAGTAAGGGATGCCAATCTTGACGTCTGTAATTTTTTGAACAGATGATTCATTAAACAACCCTTCTAAATTTAGTCGCACTGATGCCCTGCATCGTTATAAATAAGCTCATTACTCTACACAGCATGCAAATTAGGAATGTCACCAACAAAAACTGCCTGTTAATATGAAAACAATGACTAATAACGGTTTCTATACAAAAGGTCTCATTGGTCTCTGTACATATACGAGTCCTAAATGTGATGTATGTAGTCCAACTATCCAAATGCACAACACTGTCAGCAAGATCTAATTGCTTTTACAAATGAAGGTGAACTTTTACTGTGGCGCCTGGGCTGGAAAATGAGCATAGCACCTCGGGGACCACTAATCTGTTTAATTTGATTGTTCTCCCTAACATCCAAATGTTCCCTCTCTGATTGTATCTATTTTTGTTGTGTTCCCCAGTAATTGGACAGTGGCTAAATCAAGGAGCCTTGGTTTTGGCTGCGCGGAGAGCACGGTTTTAAAAATAAATGTTTCATTGACTTGCATTGATTCGGCGTTGTAGGGAATCATGCCGATACATTAGGTTTCAACCTTTCGCTCCTTCGGGTCTCGATTTGCTTTGGGATTTTCCAAAAAGTCTCCGGGTTTGTGTAAATAATAGACTCCTCTGAATTCAGTACGCCACTCCGCTGCGTTTATTAGACGTTATTGTTGAGGTTAAATTCAGCAGCATCTGGCGAGCAGGAGCACAAAATGAGCAGCAGATCAAGGCCTGCAGGAGAACAATGCTTTGTCAATCAAAAGTTAATGCGGCTTCGTTCAAAGTAGAGATCCAGCAGGGTCTGAATCGAGCAGCGCTTTGAAACTCTTTTTTAACATTTTTAAACAGTTGAGAGGCGATAATTGGCGAAAAAAGGGGCAAGGGCAGGTGTAGGATTGGCGTATGATGCAGGCTGGATTCATAGCTGCATTTTTCAAACGATTCAGTATGGTTAAACACTATGCTAAACCTCAGATTACACAAAATTAATTCAAGATTGAATTAAATGTGTGAAATGTATCAGTATCGCTTTATTTTGATGGTCACCAAGTTGCATCTACAAGGTAAATAATTATCAGAATATTAGTAGACTGTCTGCTTAATATCTGCTGATTCTGCTCCACCATCAGATATTCTAGTGCAGGGGTGTCCAAACTCGCTCCTGGAGGGCCGGTGTCCTAGAGAGTTTATCTCCAACTTGCTTTAACACAAGTTTCTAGTATATCTAGTGTTACAACCCCTGGGCAGTCTAGGAGAGTGGGGTTGCACACTTGACCAAGGATCTGGTTCAAACAAAACACTCAAAAAAAAAAAAAATTGTAAACAAAGTAATGATCACAAACAAGAAATACTGTACAAATAAAGAGATTTATTACAGGTGGTGCAAGTGAAGCAGTGAGTGAGCTATTTACAAGAAAAATCACATTCAAAACATAAATTAGAAAGACTGGCTATGGGTGGCGCTAAAGTAAAGAAACAATCAAATCCAAACAGCCTTACTAATATCAAATCCCCTCTAATCTAGTCTAATAAACAAAAATGTGAAAAATAATGATGTCCAAAGATGTGTTACCTAAACTACACTAACTATCCACTTAACCAAAAATACACAGGTTGGCGCTCACCCCCTTCCCTAGTGTATCTCTAGACAGTTGAACTCCTTTGTGTTGAAATGTCACATGACCTACTTACCTTCCAGTCTTTCTACCAAACCTCTGTAGAGAAACATGAGGAAAGGGAAGGAATGATTACACAGGTAAGAACAGACAGTGACTAAACCAAAATGACAACACAGCTTAAATAAAGGTGAAGACAGACAATATATCTCAACAAAACAAAATGGGGATATAAGCACAGAATCTAGCAAGCAAACAAGCACAGAAGCCACAACAAATCAAGCCAACAAAGACTGCCAAACTGCTGGCAGACAAAAAATTAAATAGTGAGGTGGAGTGATCTGGTTGGCAGAGACCGGGACCAAGTTGTTTTAGAGGAACCAATTAGAATAAGGCAGTGTCAGGATTGGTTGAATCAAGTGGAAGTGAACCAGCCAATCAGGAACAGCAGGAGGCAAACACAACGAAGTGAACTGGGTTAATAGAAAGAAAAACAAAATTAGACACATCATACAAACATAACTAACCAATACATGCCGGCACGTAACACTAAGAAGAGCTTGATTAGCTGGTTCAGGTGTGTTTGATTAGGGTTGGAGCTAAACTTTTCAGGACACCGGCCCTCCAGGACCGAGTTTGGACGCTGCTGTTCTAGTGCCTATGCAGATCCTGAATTTTGACCAGTCATTCACAGTATGAACTGTTTCTTTAGACCAGGGGCGTCCAAACTCTGTGCTTGTGAGCCAGTGTCCTGGAGAGTTTAGCTCCAACCCTAATCAAACACACCTGGACTAGCTCATCAAGCTCTTACTAGATATACTAGAAACTTCCTGGCAAGTGTGTTGAAGCAAGTTGGAGATAAACTCAGCAGGACACTGGCCCTCCAGGACCAAGTTTGGACACCCCTGCTTTAGACCAGGACTCACTAATCCTATTGGCTCCAACCCTAATCAAACACACCTGAACAATACTTGAAACATCCAGGCAGGTGGAATGAGGCAAGTTGCAGCTAAACTCTGCAGGGACTCTGGCCCTCCAGGAATGAGATTGGTGACCCTTGCTTCAGACTATGGACTGGAGCCGAACTCTTATAAGAACAAGGTCAGTAATGTCATATTGCTTACATCATCAGGAAGCTTCAACCCAGAAAAAACACAGTACTCTGTTGTTGAGAACGAGTGCCTGGCAGTAAAGTGGGCACTGGACTCTTTTAAATACTATCTCTTAGGTAGAAATTTCACTCTAGAGACAGACCATTGAGCCTTGACTTGGTTAGGCCGATTCAAGGGGTCGCACTTTAAATTAAGTGACCTTAATTACTTTGTACTTGGATCAAAATATAAATACAATGTGGCACTCTTGAGGTGGGATAGAGGTACGGTTAAGGGCAGGTTTTGTGGTATGGGTAGGTTTAAGGGTGGGTTAATGTCTGAGGGATGGTCAGCAGTTTAATTATATATGAAATTACAGAAATTAATTATAGACTTATAACATGCATGTTTTTTATCTATAATAAGTACAATGTAAAACATTAGTTTACACAACAACTACATTGTAACAAATGATTAATTTCATTGTAATTATTTTTTTAGTAAGGGCCACTTAATATAAAGTGGTACCTATGAAGCACACTAACTCCCGCATTACGTGGTGGTCTTTTTCAATGCAGCCTTTTGACTTTAATGTGCTCTATCGTAAAGGCCCACAAAACTGTGTAAATACTTGTAGTCGACTTACAATTGATTGTCTCCAGCTGCAAGTTGTATCCATAATAGAAACTTTGCAAGTACATCAACTTAAGCCCAGCTTACACTGTGCAATTTTTAATAATCCTAATTGATTGCAGCATGTCACACTGTAAGATCTCAGCTGTCATAATAACGGTAAAAAAACGAACCATCTTCCATGACACTTTAATTATCGCTAATCGCCTCTTATGCAAAGAATCGCCGGTTCGATCCCAACTCTGAGCGAGTGGGTGGTTTCGGACCGGTGGGTTGAATTGGTGCCGTGACCCGGATGGGAGTGAGGTTTAGGAGGTGATTAGCTATTAGAGGCCATCTAGTGAAGTGCTGTACATGATAAACATCACTCCCCTGATCTCAAAAAGTGCTCCAGCAACAGATGCTAGTCTTTAGCTTCCTTGTTAGAACAACCGGCTCCAATGCAAAGAATCCTCATTTGCTCCAGCTCGAAGTGAATGGAGAGTGTTTGACTGGTCGGTCACACAATGTTAAAATGGGTAAAAAGGACATCACAAAAAAACAGTTTTCAACTAATAAACAAAATAAAATAAATAAAATTATTAATTCTTTTAAATGAACACAAACACAAATTAACATAGTTAATTAACAAACGACAATAGTTGCATGTCTTAAGTTGCTTCATTACATTTCTTGAGCTGTAGTCTAGACCATAGCTTCTAACTCAAAGTTCTCCTCTCAAAAACCAAACCTTGCTCTCAGACACAACACACAAACCCTCAAAAATGCATACTACACACAAACAAAACATAAACACATTTTTTACATACTTTTATGTAATTTAGAGTATAATCCAATACAGTAAACAACAAAAATTATTCGGGCTAGCCTCCCTTTTAGTCAGACCATGGAGAAAGACACAGTCAGGAAAAAAGGATGGAAATGTCATCTTGTCTTCTCGCCCTACTTCTTCCTTCATTTCTTCCAAACTTGAAGCTGAATGAGCTGACTTTGGCCCTTTTATCTCTCAATCGAAGGTTCTGATTGGTGTGTGATAAATTTTGACTCCTAGTGTTTCCCCTTTAATTGTGTGCTAATTGAGCTCGAACCTTGCTGACTTGACTGAACGATATTGGATTCTAGTACTTTCTAAATGACCACACGGCGTAAACGCTGAGAAATGCAGATTCGTTTGTAGAGATTGCAGTAAAAGTTCACCGAATCAGGCTCATGTTCAGAAGGAAAATAGAGTTTATAGTTTTTAAAAATGTGTGTTTTTGACTTTAGAATCCTGTATTGTCGAATTTAGGGTCAAAGGTAACCCGCCTAGACTAAACCTCCAAAATAAAGCAGCTAAAATTAACTTCAATCCTCAAACCTATTTTGTATGAAGGAACAACATCCTCTTCATCACAAACTCTGTGAATGTCTAGGTTTTTCCTCATCAGTGTGGAGTACTTCATCAATGTTTAATCAGTGGGCAACAATCGTTTTTGACTATATTAAAGGGTATATTTTCTATTCCTAAAACCTGTGTAAGTTTAAAAAAATATAGAAAATGATAATTTTTTTCTAATGTAAGGGTCATTTTAGATAGACACCAAATTTTAAGGTGGATAAAACGTTTATTTTTTTTTTCTGGCGCTAAAATGGTGCACGGGTAGTAAACAGGAGGGTTAATGATGTTATCAACATAGGCTCATTCTGAAAATGTACCCCCATATACATTTCTCTATTATTATTTCTCTATTATTCTCTATTTCCACCTGGGGATACTCATTCTGAGGCCCCCAGAGACTATGCAGCAACACGGATGTGATTCAAGTAGTGGATCTCAGTAGTGAATATTGTAACACTTTATTTGGATGGTCCATTTGAGTATTAGTAGACTATCTGATTAATGTCTGTTGATACTGATATTCAACAGACATTTAATTGACTACAAGAAACTTTGCAAGTACATGTCAACTTACACTAACCCACACCCCTAACCCCAACCCTAACCCTAACCTAACAGTCTACTTACAATCTGATGTGAATTAGTTGACATGTAGTTGCGATGTAGCTTAAATTCAACAAACGGACCGTCAAAATAAAGTGTGACCGTGAATATTAAACCATACTGAATTGAACTGAACTGAACTCTAAACTAAACTCTCTTAACTCTGAACTCAACACTGAACACTGGACTGACACTGTTTCAATTTACTATAACCTTCTATGTGAAGCTGCTTTGGCACAATCTGCATTGTAAAAGCGCTATAGAAATAAAGGTGAATTGAATTGAATTGAAAATTTCTGGAGATTGTGATGTATGTAGCCAGAAGTACATATGGCTGCATTCCTTCTTTAAAACGAATGCTATGGGGTGGTATAATGCCGTTCCTTTTTGCACTGACCGCTTACCTTCGTATGGACGGCTTTCCTGCTGTTATCAGTTTGTCCAGTGGCTTGCAATATATGTCAGCAGACTTGAGATGCAGAGCGGAGTTAACTGCAACAACGGGGTTCAAGTTTGATGAAAAACTGTTATAGAAAGCAGGTACGACAAAAATAAAAGCTAAAAAGTAAAATAAACAAGTAAATAACAGTGTGAGAATGTGGTAAAATCTTAAAATGTAGTAAAAATCAAGGGGCTTCTCTTTTTTTGAAAACACTGTCGGTTGGGAAAACACTGGCCAATCGGTGCTTTTTAAAACTATCGGTTGGGTCTAGGGAAAGGTCGATCAGTCAGTCAGTCAATAGCAGCCTCTGTTGGATTTACGGGAGAAGAAGAGGCGCAAATGGGCGACACGGTGGCGCAGTAGGTAGTGTTGTCGCCTCTCAGCAAGAAGGTCGCTGGTTCGAGCCTCGGCTGGGTCAGTTGGCATTTCTGTGTGGAGTTTGCATGTTCTCCCCGTTTTTGCGTGGGTTTCCTCCGGGTGCTCCGGTTTCCCCCACAGTCCAAAGACGTGCAGTACAGGTGAATTGGGTAGGCTAAATTGCCTGTAGTGTATGTGTATGTGTGTGAATGAGAATGTATGGATGTTTCCCAGAGATGGGTTGCGGCTGGAAGGGCATCCGCTGCGTAAAACAAATGCTGGATAAGTTGGCAGTTCATTCCGCTGTGGCAACCCCAGATTAATAAAGGGACTAAGCTGAAAAGAAAATGAACGAATGAAGGAGGCGCTAATGGCACTCACAAGAGAAATTTGAGATCTCAAAAAGCATACACAGCAGCCTCTGGTGGATTCGGGAAAACAAAAAATAGGAAAAAAAACGTACATCTTGGGATGTATTTGACACTCTCCAGAAATGTATATAGAGATAAGTTTTCAGAATAAGCCTCGGCTGGATGTTATGGTGTTGAAAAGTTTGTTCGAAAGCTTGGTTACAGTGTTATAGAGATGAAGGTAAAGTGTAATGGAAAATGCAAGGAGCCAACAATAGTCTTCATCACTTGTAAATACCAGCAGTATAAGAAAGAATCAGTTCATTCTGTCATGTAAACTCTCAGAGACTTAGTGTGCTAATGGTTATTATGTCAATGGTTATGTGTTTTGTCTAGGCTGCTCCTTTGATTTTTGGTGCAGAGCAAGTACTGAGACTTGCTACTGCCAGTATATTTACAAACATGATGTCTGAGAATAAAACACACTGCTACTGCAGACATAACATACACAAACCCACGTAGCAGATCTAAACACAGGTGGAGCTAGGGTGAACTGACGCAAATGAGGAGCAGGCTCATTGGCTGCCAAGCCTATACAGCAACCAATCAGCTTTGCCATGTAGTTAAGTGGTTTGGAGGCCATAGGATGAACCTATCAATTCAATTCAATTCACCTCTATTTGTATAGCACTTTTACAATGTAGATTGTGCCAAAGCAGCTTCACATAGTAGGTTATAGTAAATTGAAACAGTGTCAGTCCAGTTTTCAGTGTTGAAGTTCAGTTTAGTTCAGTTCATTGTGGTTTATTATTCACTACTGAGAGTCCAAACACTGAAGAGCAAATCCATCGATGCGCGATCCATCGATCAAACTGCTTACACATAGAAAGACAGCTTACACACTTCATATTTTCATGATTTATATCAAACCAATGTATAGCTTTATAATATTTGAACACTCTATCATAGGTCTTATTATTACTGTATTTGCATGTTTTACTTCTTAGAAATATTCATGTTTATGGTCCCACTTTGTTCTATAGTCTGTGTGAACTGGAAGATACTGAGACTTTTATGTCAGTATGTTGACATACTTCCAACTAAAAAATAATTTTAAGTGGGGGTGGGGGTCTTTAGCCCATCATTCCCTTATAATAAATAATGGTATGAAGGCCGTGGTTGAGAATGCGGTGGCTCTAAGTCGTCAAACTGATGTCATCAGAGAAGGACCACCAGTCCAAACTCAGAAGCAGATTCTCAGATGCTATAAATCTTGTTGCAATTTCAAACTTAGCTGATGATTGATTATAAAGCTTGTTTGGCATGCTGTCCCAGGAGAGAGCCCTGAGCTCATAAGATCCTCGAGCCCGGGGCTCCCTCCCGTTTGCAAGGCGAGAGGAGAGTTTGAGCTCAGGTAGATCTCGAGAACTCCCCTGCTGTAGTAGCCAATGAACAGATAGTGATTGCTATAAAAAGATAACTACTTACTAGGAGCATGTCTATGGTGCCGATTTGGATTAGTCAATTAACATAAGTTGCATGTTTTTGGACGGTGGGAGGAAACCAGGGAACCCACGTGAGCACAGGGAGAACGTGTAAACTCCGCACAGAAATGTCAGCTGGCTTGGTAAGGACTAGAACCAGTGACGTTCTTGCTGTGAGGCAACAGTGCTAACTACTGGGCCACCGTGCCACCCATCTAGAAAAGGAGGAGGAGTAGGGGTGGAAGGGGGGGATTCTTCAATGATTCTTCCAATCTTCATGATGACTGTGATATAGAGCTTAGGGTATTTATAATGGCTTAGGAATCATCTGATTGGTGAATCATAAATGAATAAGGCGGGACCAGCTGCAAGCAATCATAAGCACATGATCCTCTCGAAATTAGTTTATAAATAAACTTCACAGATCAGATTGTGAAATCAAAAGGGATTCGTTCATGTTGCTAGAAATGAGGTAAGCATGCCTTAGGATGCAGTGAAAAGTGAAAGAGTATCTTAGCGAGTTGCCATGTTTTAGATGCACACAGTATGCAGTGTGCATCACACTCCCTGACTCTTGAGCGATCCCCTCTGAGGCAGCCAGACTGAATTTCTCAAACCATCTTGAGAAAAAAAAAACAGGCGAGTCGAGCTCCAGGGAGTGATTTCTTTTCTGTCAGCATGGCTCTTTTTGGAGAAATAAAGCAGAATTCCCTCCCGGCACAACCTTTTCTTTTGTATATCAATAGAGAGAGCTCTATACAGGAGCCCAGTTGATGTTTATCTGTATCTGCAGAGAATGCGCATATGAAAGGATGTACATTGTGTGAAGGCATACTTAGTTTGCCTTTCTGAAAAAGCATTTATTTCATAGCCATGTTTTGCTTGAAGTTATTGGTAACTCTTTATTTCGATGGTCCATTTGAGTATTAGTAGATACTGACATTCAACAGACATTTAACTGACTATAAGAAACTTTGTAAGTACATGTCAACTTACACTAACCCAAACCCCAACCTAACAGCCTACTCATAATCTAATGAGAATTAGTTGCAATGTAACTTAAATTCAACAAACGGACCATCGAAATAAAGTGTGACCAAGTTATTTGTTACTCTACGTATCTTGTATCTGTCATGTTTGGGAGCTATGAAGAAAAATGGAGGCTGTACTAAAGCAAGGTATGGTAATGAAGTGCTGTTTTTATATTGACCTTATTCCGCTTCGCCCACTTTTAATACTTCACTCTTCCGCATTTTGTCATCCACCTTCCGGTACGCTGATACCGTACATCAGATGACTGTTTCGGAAAGTCATTACAGTGTATACTTAGCTGTAATATTAGAAAAATGGCATATAATGCTAGTTCAGTAAATGTTTTGAGCTGGGAGTATGGTGAAACCTCCCTGCAACCATCAGATGGTCTCATATTGCCCCATCCATCCTTACCATTAATGTGGGCAGACGGTATGAGCCAGTGGTAACTTACGGGGATATTTTTAATCTCTTTGTCCTGTCACAAGGAGTAGATGGAGCGTTTATGAAGACTTATAACAGTACCGAGGCCTACCAATATTTACACAGTGGGAAAGTTGGTGGTGTTCTACTACACAGTGAGGGGGATTTCGTCTTTATAAAAGCAAAAAAGCGTGGGGGCTACTTAATAAGCAGGGATCAGTGGAGACTACAGGATGTTCGTGCATCGCTAGTTTAGGAGGGTCCTGTAGCCACGCAGCCTTTATATTATGGAAGGCAAGTAAATATATAAATAAACAGTAATATCTTGTAAGGTCTGTGTTAACATAAGTAAGCCATAAATGTAAACAGTATGCTGACGTATTTGTGTAATAATACACAGCTATCTGGTCAAATCTAGTATCTGGTCAGATCTCTTCATCTGTGAGGTGTTGAGCTTATTCTTCAGTGCTGAAGTCGCTCGTTTTTGTGTTTGTTTTAGAACTTCTGATTCAGTCGCCTATGGGAGAAATGACTAGGAATAAAAGACGGCAGAAAATGGTCAAACTACTCGCTCTACAAACAAGTGTTTGCATGACTACACAGACAAAATACAATAATATAATAGGAAAACATCAGTTTGCAACATCAAGCAGCAAAACTAGCTGTTTTTGTCTAAAAATGAATGGAAGTGAATGAGAGCGGAAGTCTCGAGACAAAAAGACTCAAATGGCTGCGCCCGCAATAAAAGAGATTGTTTGTGTGTTTGGTTAATAATGTAAATGAGAAAATAATGACAGGATTTTAGTTTATGAAGAAAATATTCACGTATGGACTGAGAGTGCTGGACGAAGAGTGAAGGGAACCGAGTCTTAACAATATAAAGAGCTATTTGGTAAGATTCAAAGTAATAACACAATTCCACAAGCACTGGCATTCCCTGTATTTGATTTCTCAGAGGATGCCGGAGTTAACCAAACAACAATAGGCAATTTGTTCAGTAATTATTACAAACTGTTGTGAGATAAATATGAGACTTCAGCTCATGTGGGACTGAAGTCACTAAGCATATTTACAAAACACATTTTTTCCTGATCTACTCATTGCACAAATGTCTGAGTTTTCATTTTGATTCGCTCCATTCTTTAATTTAGTTCTTCTCAATGTTAGTCCTGAAGGACTCCAGGCCACATGTCAATATGACCTTTTCCCTATTTTATAAGATACACTAAAAAAACATTGTCATATAATTAGTATGTCTGGCAATGTGCATGATGTCCAGACACTGACATATATTATTATAACAGACACATATTTTGCATGAAGGTCAAACAAATCGATGTGACGTTTATTTATAAACTAATTTCGAGAGGATCACGTACTTATGATTTTTCATGTCTGGTCACGCATTATTATTATGTCAGTTTTTCCCAACCCTGTTCCTGAATCAGACCAACAGTACATATTTTCAACCTCTTCCTAATTAAGCACACCTGAATCGACTTATCAAAACATTAAAGAGCCCATATTATGGATTTTTGAAAATGACCTTCCATGCAGTGTGTAACACAGCTCTAAGTGCAGTGAAATGTCCAGCTAAGGCTTAAATCTGAAAGTGCACAGTGTTTAAAACGATTGATTCATCCATAAAAGAGTCGACTCATTGTTGTTTAAATTAATCGTTATTAGAACGACTCTTTAGCCGTTTCGGCTTGATGTCAACGCGAAACATAAGCCCCGCCCACTAGTTGCGCACGCAGACCCCGGGAAAATTGAACTCCCCGGCCCCGCCCACAGACAGGAAGAAAAAGTGGAAGACGACAAGCGATGTATCGCATTCTGGTTAAATCCTGTCCCGTAGACGCTGTGCTCTGAAGTGCGAGGGAAAAGCTGTGTTCTTTTCCCTACCTGGAAACCTCTTTTCCCTACCTGGAGTGGTTGAGGTTTATTTTTGGTAAAATACCTGAGAATTATAGCCCCAATATGGTGCTGTGTTCGCGTCATCTCTCTGAAGAGAGCTACACCAATCTATACGCTTACAACGCAGGATTTGTTGCACGGTTGTTGTTAAAGGATGGATCAATACCCAGTTTATTTGGACCAGCATGTTCTTCTAGTCTTGTTCACTGTAACAAGGTAAATATGGATGTAGTTGTCTGTATTGTGTTTGCTCCGTGCAGCATGTAGCGGTAGCCATTTAGCTTACTGCTGAATGTTACTATTTGTTGGCTTACAACAGTCCATGAAGTGTTAATTATTACTGAATGTTTGTTGTTATGATAAAGAATATAGCAATACGCTGTTGTACAACTGCAGTGATGTTTTTCAATATGTTCTGGCAATGGGCTGCTGACACGTAAAGGACGTGACGTGGTTGTGTAGCGTGACGTGACGTGGTAGCGTCACGTAAAGGAGGTGCTTGGGGAAAAAGACTCGCTCAGACGATTCATATGGGAGTCGGTGGGAAAATGAGGTAAAAATAAATAGATATTATAAGACATTGAAAGTGTTTTTTAACCTTGCATACATATCATCCTGTTGTTTGGGACTTCAAAAAGTGAAATTTACCCGTTCTCAACCCAACATATGGGCTCTTTAAAAGAGAGTCTAAAAGCTCAAATTTGATGGGTGAGGGACACATCTAAAATATGTAGTTGGTGTACCTCCAGGAACAGGCTTGAGAAACACTGACTTAGGTCATCCAACCAGACACTATTAAACATTCCTCTGGCTAATTTTAAATCTCGAGGTGACCGAGGTTTTTCTGCTCCAAAACTTTGGAATATCCTTCCAGTTTCTGTTAGAATGGCCTCTACGTTCCATGAGTTTCCACTTTGGCCTTTAATTGTAGCTAGTTCTGATAAGTCAGGTCTCATTCTGTGATGTAACAATAGTTTCATCACAGACAATAGTTGTTTTTATTGGTTCTTTATAAACAAAGTTGTTCTTGTTGTTGTTGTAGCTACCATCTCCTGGAACAGGGTTGGGAATTTCTATCGTAAAGAATTGGGGTGTGACTCCAGTGTCTTGTCCAAAGTCCTGGTATGGACCCTTACCCATCATAACTTCCAAGGATGATTCTAATGACCCATGCACCTATGAGGGCCCTGACATACCACCACCCCAAGCACCCCATCACCCAAGCACCCCCATCACCCCAGCATGTTCAAAAACACTAATCCCCAATCACTCACAATTAAATTTGAGGGACCTATGGCTGCTGTTGCATGATTCAAGTCGAGCTTTACACTGATAGTGAGAAGAGTCCTTTCACAATTGTAAAAGTGCTTTGGGTATATGTCAATACACAATAAATGTGCTATATAAATGCACATTGAATTACAGTACTACTGACTGAATATATTTAAGCACCATGGAGAGCACAGATCTCTGCTGAAAGCCAGATACCACTGACGGGAGGAGGTTCAGCACTGTGGAGAGCACCACAAGTCATATCAAGTCTTCAGATTGTGTCAAATCAGCTTAATACATAAATAGGAGAATAATGAGTCACGACAACGTTTCCGATTCTGTAATATCCCAGCATATCAGGCAGGCAGGAGAACAGTGGTAGGATTATAGTGTAGTTCTAGTTCAAGTAAAGCTTATTCATTTCATTTTAGCATAAATGTCATTGTTGAAGTATGGCCTCACAGCAAGAAGGTCATTGATTGGAGTCCCGGGTGGGCCAGGAGACATTTCTCAATGGAGTTTGCTTGTTCTCCCTGTGTTCTTGTGGGTTTCCTCTGGGTGCTCCGGTTTTCCCCACAGTCCAAAGACATGTGCTATAGGTGAATTGGGTACACAAAATCGACCGTAGTGTATGAGTGAATTTGTAAATGTAGGAATGTTTGAGTGTTTCCCAGTACTGGGATGTGGCTGGAAGGCTGCATAAACCATATGCCAAAATAGATGGCAGTTCATTCCTTTATGGTGACCCCTGATAAATAAGGGACTAAGTCGAAGGAAAATGTTAAAGGATGAGCCATTGAGGAGCAGCTTCAACAGTCCCAACCAAGCAAGCCAGAGGCAACAGTGGCAAGGAACCAAAACTCTTCCAATTGACAGAAATGGAGAAATAACCTTGGGAGAAACAAGGCTCAGCCAGGGCAACTAGTTTTCCTTTGGCCAAACAGCATGAGCAGAGCTGTACTCCGGATGTCGGAGGCTTAAGAAAGAGGAGCATCCATTGTGGAGAGGATGCAGGTAGAAGTAAGTCACCAGGTTGTTACTGTAACACCAAGATGTTACTGACTGGATGGGGTTCAACACCACGGAGAGTTTTTTTTTAAACACAGGTGCAGCTGATTTCCCTGAAACCTACCGTGAATCGTTCCCCCCACATGCACGCTGTTAATTAAAATGATCCCACTGCCAATTTCCTCATTATTCTGTTGAATGTTAATCCATGTTTTGCTAGGACAAGCTGCCATTACACATAATTTATAGAACACAATTATTTATTAAATGTTGTGCACGCACGGCTTTGGATACAGTTCAGGTCGTGGAGGCTCTACTAATGAGCGGATACAAATCAATGTTTGTATGTGGACGAAAGCCAAAGTTCAATTTGGTCAACATATAAAGAGATTGTATCACTTCAGAGGAGCTGGATTAAGTGCTTGATTGAAATGGGTTTATTTTTGGAGCTCTTTTTGAATGTTTTGAAGTGTGGGTTAAGAGACTTTTGGTGGTATGATAGAAGAGTCTTACGGATTTGGAATAAAATGAAGGTGATTATTACAGAATGTTAATTTCATCACTGAATGTTAATTTTGGAGTGATGCAATTTCAGTTAAGTCTGATGCAGGTTGCAAAAACAGTTGTTTGTATTGTGAGCTTTGTAGCCTGATTTACATATTCCCACAGGCACTTTTACTAAATATTCAGTGTCCTTCACTCAGTTTCATGCACAGTGACCAGTTCTTTCCTGTTTATAATCTTCATTGCCTCTTTCAGTTGGATCGAATTTTAATTTGCATCAAGCCCAGATTGATCGATCAAGGTGCTTACCTGCAGGCTTCAGTTTACCTCAGTCATAAATCTTAACATGGCCAAAACATAGACCCCTATTTCTCCAGGTTGATTGTCTTAGAATGAATTGTGAAAACACCTTCAAGATGCGTTAATGCTGTAACAAAAATGGGTCATTGAATTCAGCCCGATCCCAATTATATTTTAAGCCTGCCCCTTCGCCTCCATAAACCTACCCCTACACCTCTATAAGCCTACCACTACAACTCAATAAGCCTACCCCTACGCCTCCAAAAAACCTACCCCTACATCTCTATAAGCCTACCCCTACATCTCTATAAGCCTACCCCTACACCTCCATAAGCCTAGCCCTACGCCTCTATAAGCCTACCCCTACACCTCTATAAGCCTACCCC
>CAIGQQ010038027.1:2650169-2662634 GCA_903798035.1 Danio albolineatus | reverse complement strand
TTTCCAACCCCAGCAGTCAATAACCACGAACAAAAACAAAATATTCGACGAAATTACAGCCAGAATAAATTATTCAGTATTTGTTCAATAAAAAGTTATCCGCTGAAATATGCGCTCCTAACTGCCATAAAGGCTTTGGGTGAGGAATCGAGCGTCATTGTTATTCACTGACAATCCAACCCTGTGCCTTGACAATCCCATACAGTATGCGGTTACATAACAGATTACAGCAAACTCTGTATGCCGTGTAGCGATGACGGTGGTGTTCATGCATGTTTGATGTGCGAAACGCTGAAGCTAATTCCCTTCCCTAGCTAATATTTCAGTGCCGTCAACAGAGCGCTAATGAATGGACTCGCCGCTCGCACGCAGCCCCGTGTGACGATACTGTACCAGCCATTAACGCGCAATTACTAATAAATCACAAGCTGCGGGGCAGATACAGTCAGGGAGTCTCTCAGAACTGAGCGCGGAGTCAGAGGCTTATGACGGTAGTGGTTGCTTTATGAGCTCATGCTGGAGTCAATGAATATTAGAAGTGGAGTTCAGTGATTGTCAGAAAACAGTGGCTGGATCTAAATAATGTAAAGCCGGTTACGTTTCTACCAGAAAACGTTGTGCCATAACTATCACAGGGACATGCCACGTTAGTGTTTTATTTTGTGATTCAAACGCATGAAAACAGCTTATTTATTGGCTGTTTAAGTCCTGTTATCACTTTAAAATGACTGTATTTTAATCTAGATTTCATGCTTTTAACAAAGCATTAACTAAAAGTTTTAACAGAATAAACTACTAATTAGCTACTTATTAGTAGTTATTAAGGTAGTAGTAGGGTTTAGGTATTGAGTAGAATTAGGATGATACTTTATAAGTGCTAATAAACAGTTAACATCTTAATAACAGGCAGGTTATTACGCCAGAACGGTGTGAATTGTGTTAAACTATAGTGTTACACAAATAACGTACACATCTTTCGATATTTAAAACATTGCTTTGTTTATGATTGTACTTTAGTGAGGGTTTTTTTATTTGGTATTCGATCTTCATTTTTAAAATATATTTAGGCATAATTTCTGTATTTTCGTATTTAAGCTAAAATATTGCTTCGGGATAATTGAAAATCTTAAGAACACAAGGCCACTGAGAATCCAAACAAGACACAGGTGGACACAATTATAATCATTGTATCGAAAAAACTAAAAAAATTAACCCATAACAGACATCGTAATGGTTTCCAAATCAAGTCAGTCAGTGACTCGACAGCAAGCCAGTTGGCTGAAGAATGTGTGTGTATGTGTGTGTGTGTTGTTGCGCCCTCTGGTGGATTCGTGAAAATAAAAACTGCGAGGTAACGTACATCTGAGTACAGAATTCGTACTCTCCAGAAATGTAGTATTAAGTAACAACAAACATAAGATATTAATTATTAGTTCATATTGAAGTGTCCTTCGAGAAAGAATACTGTAAAATAAACATGTAACAATTTTTTGGGGGGATAACGAAAGTTACATTGCTTTAAATAGAAATTTCAATGGTTTCTGTGGGTACGTATTTGCAGTGAGCCTGGGTTGCAATATTTATTGATTTTTAAAATTCCATCATTAGAAAGCAAATAAATAACCAGTAGAGACCGACAGAATCCATTAAATTTTCCATTTAAAGCAAAGTAACTTTCGTTATCCCCATTAAAATCGTTACATATGTAGTTTTTATTTTACATTATTCACTTCAGTGTAAACTAATAATTAATATCTTATGTTTGTTGTTACCTAATACTACACTGAAAAACAGTGGTCCTCAACCTTTTTATCACTGCAGACCGTTCAACACTTGACGATTTTACCACTTGACGATTTACCGTAAATCCTAAGCTTCACTTCCAACATGCGAGCTCGAACTGTGCGCCTCCATTGGAAATAACGAATTTGCACGCAGAAAAGACCTGATATATGATCGACTGCCATCATTTGCGATCTCCATCAGTTGATCTTCTTGCACAGACATGCTGGATTTACCTGATTTGTTGACAAATGGGGTTTGGTTCCATTTCTTGGCAGTTCGTGGGTCCTTCGCTAGGCTTTTTCCTCTTGGCGAAGAAAGTTTTCATTGGGTGCACGAGTTCAGCTCGGATTAAATTTTTTGGGCTTGATCTAAGATCTCACGCCAACATTGTGAGAACGTGCAAACTCCACACTGAAATGCCAAGTGGTCCAGCTGGGATTCGAACCAGTGTTATTCTTGCTGTGAAACGACAGTGCTAACCACTGAGCCACCATGCCGCCCCATGAACTAACATGCACAGTATTTTTTTTTTGTATCCATCAAAAAAAGTAACTACTGACAGTCATTGAGACTTTCCAAATCCATCGACTTCAAACCCCGAAGCTAATTTGTCTGTGTCTGCGTTTTAATCTTACCGCGTAAGACATTTACAGAGGGATGAAATGGATTAGATCACATATTTCTTTTTCCGCTCGAATAGATTGTCCGCATTAAAAGGTTTGAACGCGTTTTGCACAAAAAACGAAAGTCATAAAATATTCACCGCATGAATAATGGCTAATCCTAGTTTGCATATCTCACATCAGAAGCGTATTCAGACTGCTGGGATTCATCTGTACTTGTGATCCTTTGCACGGCTTCTTGTTTTTTTTATTTTGTCAGAATCGCTTGTTTGCGTAGAGTGATGACGTTATTGATCATAAGATCAGAGGGAGGTTGTGCTGCGGGTCGAAGGTTCAGTCGGCTGGAAATGAAACCATCGCTCTAGGCCAGAGAGGCTAATGAGTAATTAGTGCCAGTATTTTAGACTCTGGGGGGTGAATTCACTTTAGTACACAGCGACGATACCTACATGAAAACAAAACATGACAGCTGGAAAGCATGACTGCATGGTTAGTTGCTGTTTACTTCAGACTATTGTAGTTTACAATGAGACTATATTCACCCATTGAAGCTCCTACATTATTTACACAACTCAAGCAGAGTCCCTTAATAGGGAATATGTCAATTGGGAATATTTCGGAACGTTCGTTTCCCATTGGGAAATCAATACTGCTAAATGGAGGCCTTTCAGGGAGTTCAGAAACTTTACACATCTATTTTATGTTAAATAGCAACATTATGCACTTTCTTGTCGAAGATATTACAACACCTAGTTACTGTAAATCTAACGCTATCTCACGGCAATTCGTAACTTTTTGATTTTTGACTCAATTCTAATTGTATTTTTGTACCCCTTCCCTTTGGTCCTTGTAACAGAGTGTAAAGGGGAAGGGCTTCAAAGTTACCCCTAAGAAATGGGACTTAGCACTACAACACCCGCACACATCATCATACGTCATCGTACTTCATGTGAGATTGATCATATGAGACCTGCTGTAGTTATTCCAGTTGCATTATTTTTGGTGTATTTATCCTCAGGAAATCACGGAATGCAATGATATCATGTTATCAAATTGATATAATGTGGCAATAAGCTCGTAACTGTATTGTGCATTTACACTGTGGCCATATTCATATTCAGCTTTTCTGACAGGGTATTCGAGTGTCATCAAGTGACAGATGTGAAAGTATGTTGTGAAAGTTATTATTACGCATTACAGATAGTAAAATTTGGTGAGTTTTTTTTTTAATCCTTTTTTTAAGCATGATAGTAAAACACGAATGCCGTTATGAATGTATTAAAACATATGCCTGTTTGTTGTAAAACAATTCTTAATGCCAAAAATACTTACATTCGTGCACAGCCATTTTGCTGTCCTAGCTGGTTTATTCTGGGAAATTTTCATACTTTTTGGTTTTGATTGTGGTCCTGAAAATTCTACAATTTCAAGGGCTATGTTAGCCCTACGTCTTCAAGTTGAAGAGAATTGGGACAGGGGTAAGGGGAAGGTTTAAGGGGTACAATTGGGATTGGGCCTTTGTACGAATTCCTACAAATTAGCTACAATCTCATTTGTACAAGTTTGTACGATTTGCTCATCCCCAATGATGGTTGGGTTTAGGAGATGGGTTTGGTGCCACGCCTCCTTTAAAAATTTTTATATTTTCTTACTACTCAACTCATATGAATTCGTATGAATTAACCACTAAACCGACAAAACGTAAAATAGTTACGTTATCACATGAGATCAGGTTTGGACATTCCAACGATATCTCACAGAGATTCGTAACTTTTTGATTTGCCGTCTAAATCGTATGAGTTTGTACGATCTCATTCGTACAATTTAGTACGATTTGCTCATTCTTTAATGACTTTTGGGTTTAGGGGCGGGGTTTAGTGCCACGCCTCCTTTTAAAATCATACATTTTCCCACGACTAAACTCGTATGAATTCATACTAATTAGCCACTAAACTGACAAAACGTAAAATGGTAACATTTCCTTGTAAGATCAGTTTGGGCATTCCAACACTATCTCACGGCAATTTGTAACTTTTTGATATAACGCCTAATTTGTATGAGTTTGTATGATGTCATTCCTAAAGTGTAGTACGATTTGCTCATCCTTTTAATGACTGTTGGGTTTACGGCATACCTGTCAACATTGGGATGTGAAGATAAGAGATACGCCCACCATAACCCCCAACCCCCCATCCCCCATTAAAAAAATCCCTAAATTACTAAATCTGTTAATCTGGAGCTGTTTTACTATAAATAAACAGTTAAAAAGTCAGTAATATGTTTTATTATTATTATTATTATTTACAAAAGAAAAAATAAATAGTATACATTAGCAGCAAAAAAATGGCAAACAGTTTAGCTTATTAAAGTTAATAGCTATTATAATGAAATAGAGTCAAGTTATCAAATCTTATTAATCTTTTTCTCTCTGTATAACTCACACATTCTGAATAAAGAGCAGCGAATGAATCTTTTTTTTTTGTTTGTTTGATTACATTTAAATAAAAGAAGTGTCACTTTAAAAAAGCACACATCTAATGTTATAATGAAAGCATTCGATTGTTTACCTAACAGTTTATGCTCATTTAGGACAAAATTAGTTGTGCTTAAAAATAAAAAAAACCATCAAGATCGACATCTTTAAACGTTATTATTATTAATTATGTGTATATGTCTGTTCAAACACGCACCCAAAACCCAGTATCTACTTTCGCTACACTTCAAATCGCGTGTACAGAATCTGTTTGGGAAACAGCGTCTGTTTATCACTATGGAGCGCGTCAGCTGACAGCCACACATCACTATACGACTATTTCAAGTATTGCAAAGGAGGAGCGATGGCACCTGTAATGAAAATGAAGTGAATCGCGTCATTTTTATATTTATTTCAAAGTGTTTCATGCCTAAATAAAATAAAAGCACAGAACGGACTCACATTTAAGAGCAAGGGTCGGCCCCTGGTGGTTCAGCGGTAAGGGTTGCGTATTCCAGGAAAAACGGAAGGGTTGACAGGTATGGTTAAGGGGCAGGGTTTAGTGCCTCGACTCCTTTTAAAAATTGTACATTTTCGTACGACTAAACTCCTATGAATTTAAACTAATTAGTCAATAAACTTGTTACGTTTCCATGTGGGACAGACTGGCCATTCCAACGCCATCTCACAGCCGTTTGTAACTTTTTAATGTAGCGTCTAATTTTTATGAGTTTGTACAATGTCATTCTTAAAATGTAGTACGATTTGTTCATCCTATAATGACTGTTGGGTTTAGGGGTGTGGTTTAGTGCCTCGCCTCTTTTTAAAAAATTGTACAGCTGAACTCGTATGAATTCATACTAATTAGCCACAAAACTGACGAAATGTAAAATAGTTACGTTTCCTAATGCAATCACGCTGGTAAATCTTCCATTCAGGCCTAACTGTTTAACAAAAGCCGATGAAGTCTGTATCGCGCATCAGTAAACACAAATGTGCTGCTGCATTGTGTTTGGGAAAAACAGCAGTGGGTGACAGACGCCTCATGAATACTGATGCCTCTCAGCTGTACAAAAGCCCAATCATCAGACTCACGACTGGAACAAAAACGCCTGACTGGACCTTCCACACAGAGCGGTTCAGAGATCACGAACACACAGACCAAAACACACACTCGCCGAGACACCGACACTTGTGTTCCCGAGCCAGAGAAAATCAATGGGGAGGAAGTGCAGCAGAGCAGGATCCCTGTGCAAATCAAACCAAACCGGGTCACACTTTACAATAAGGTTTCATTATTAGTTTATGTATCTACTATACTAATAATAAACCGTATTTGTAAAGCATTTATTAATTGTAGTTTAACACTTACTAATCCACATTGATGCTTGTTAACATTAATGCGCTGAGAGTAAACATGAACTAACAATGAACAACTGTATTTTCATTAACTAACATGAACAAATACTGTAATAAATGCTTATGTTAGTAAATGCATTAACTAATACAACCTTATTGTTAAGTGCTTCTGAATATGATTTTTGAGAGTGTTTATTGGCACATTTCTTAAATCGGTTATCCTTAAGCCAACAATGCATGAGGTCATGTAAGGGCATTAACCCGCCGGGACAAGTGATGTACAAACATACAATCTGAGGGGTGAATGAGTTTATGCAAGTATTTTGCACTGATTTTGAGTTGTATACTCTGAGAATGGTGGGATTGTGACTTAATGGGTAACATTAGCTATGTTTCCATCCAAAAATGCGAATGAACTTTATGCGCAAAATTGGATTATGGCAAAAAGACGTCCGAATAAAGCAGCGTTTCCATCTAATGAGTCAAAGCGGACAAAATCGTCACTTCCTGATTAACTGGCACCAAATATCAACAGTAAAGACGTAATTTGCTGCAGTAGGAGAAGCTGCGTGAATCTTTTCTTCTTTTAATAAATGACTTGTGCCTCAGAAGGCAATCCTGACCCGCAGTGAGCGCGCAGTGGCGTTTGAATGTGTCAGACGCGGAGCACAGACGCTCTTGATTCTGGAGGTCATTAATAATATAATAACACAACTACTGAAACGGTGAGGCGCTTTAAAATGACCAAAACAACATTTCAGATGTTTTACGACGTACATATTTATCACCACATGATCTCTTATAACACAATCACATGACCTTTTTTTAATGCGCATACTGGAATTTATGCGGTAAAAGTGTTTCCATCGCAGCTTATGCGCATCTTTTCTTATCGAACAAAATGTTTATCCTACTCAGTTATGCGCATACATTTTTTATGCGCATTTTCAAAATGTATGTGCATCTCGGTGTTTCAATCAACCGTTTTTCTATGCGCATATCCAAAATGCGAATAAAATAGAAAGATGGAAACGTATCTACTGTCATCTTTCGGCAAAAAAAAATTCCCTGGTCTAAGAACCGGCTGAGTTTGTGTTGGTTTCCCCATACAGTCCAAAGACTCTAATATATTGTAAAGCCCAGTGAGTTAAAGGAACTCAAATCGTTTAAGTCTTTCAGTTTCCTCAAAAGGTTTGAGTTCTAAATGTTTTATTTCCGAGTATTGTTAACTTACAGCGGGGGAAATAAGTATTGCAACTTTTTTGAGCTTGTATTGTAGGGGTGGCCTGCCTAGATTCCTGTAGTTTTCTTTAAAGATTTACAGGTAATTTATATTATTTACTTTTTATAGATTCGATTGTTTGTTACTGTGGCCACCCTGAAGACATACTTATTTAAAATACTATTTTTCAATGATAAAATGTATTGGTCACAATTTATTTTGATGGTCCGTTTGTTGAGTTTGCTTTAAAAAAAAGAGAAATCATGGTTAATTTGTTATTATTAGATTATTAGAAGTTCACCTATTCTGCTGTGAGTGAACTAAGCTGTGAATGGTCAGCGTATAAGGGGGCTAGGCTATCCTAGCTTCAATTTTGATTAAATTATTTTCTAATCGGTTGCATATAAAGTCGTGAATATACCCCTGTAATGCATACTGCAGTCCTTATTTGTCTGGCTTTCTCAGATATCTCACCTCTTCGCCAAAAATGACTAGCCGTACGTTCACACCGAAGGCGGTGAGGGTGTCAAAGTTCGCTCTGGCCGCCCTGTCGCCAACGCTGTCTGCCTTCAGAGCATCAACATTCGCTACACTGACCTCGTATTTAAAGGAGCCGTTGCAGCATTATCAGCAAATCACTGACATTCCCCCATAAAACATGCTTTCTAGCGGGAACATGTTGCCCGCTTTTATCAGATTCATTTAACAATGGAAGATCAAATTGTTTAAGTCGACTATTATGTGTCCATATAATACTGATTTGCACTGTCGCGTGAAATTCCCACTTTCTAACAACATTAACGCACATCAGTAACTCGCCACTAACTTTTTTAATGTACATCCCTGTAAGAAAACTTGGTATATAACTGGAAATCCGGCGACTGAAATATTAAAGCCCTTGGGAACAACTGTGATCAGAACCAAAGTTCACAGTGACTGTGTTCTCTGGACTCGTCTCAAGCGGTGGACTTCTACATTCTGATTGGTTGCCGCCGAACTGCGTCATAGCTCGAAAGATTGACAGGCTTAACAACAGTAACTAAGGAGGGCGGGGCTTAGCGGAGGGTCAATTATCCTGACTTCCCTAATTAACCCAGTTAAGCCTTTAAATTGCATTTTAAGCCAAAAAATAGTATCTCACTGAATAACAAAAACAATAGTATGCATTGTCGCCATGGCAACAACAAAAGAAATTAGTTATTAAAACTATTATGCATTAATTTGCATATTTTAAAAAAAAATCCATGTTAACCCTAATAACTATTATTGCCATTTCTCTAGCATCTCTGAGCTGGATTTACAACAACAGAAACTTTCAATCCATTCAAATCTACAAAGAATAGTGTGGATTATGACAATGCCTCCATATGCGTCTGTGATGATGATGATGGCATCAGTGAGATCATGCCTCATCATGTGGCAGATCATCACAAGACCTCTGCAAATCTGTCAGTCACATGTCAGTGGGAGCAGAAACATATGCCTCCCTCCGGCCGCTTGCACATTATCATATTACAAACCTGGTAACGTATTCCTCTGTATATCGCTATTTTCCGTGGGATGCTTCGGTTTGACCAACAGCCTATTTTGAGCACAGGCCTCCTGAAGGCAGCAGTTCTCGCTTCACTTTCGATGGAGACCCACATGTGCTGGAAGCGTGGGATTTGTTTTTTGATGCGGCTAGTTTAGTATTCATTTTGTACTGTGTATAATGCATTAATACTTTCTTATATTATGTTTTTTTGTGTGTGTAGTGTATATTAGGTATATTAAAGAGGGCCTATTATGGAAAAAATACTTTTATAAGGGGTTTAAACACAGTTATAAATAATTGAAGGAAGGTTGGAAGGAACGAACGAAAATAGGAAGATCCCTTAATACAGCACATGTTGTTTGTGCAGGGATGTGTGAACGTAACATTCTGTAAACGCATCAACTTTTCTACAGTGTAATACTCACTGCTCGCTACTCTTGAATACTTCTAAAAGGTCTACTATATACTCATTCTTTGAGTAATATTTACTACAGATACCTTTACTCTACTTGCACTACATTTTTGGGCAAGTAATGGTACTTTTACTTGAGTATGATTTTTCAGTACTCTTTCCACCACTGCACACTATTTATTTCATTGTTCTGAAAGTCTTGATAACACCATCATGGAGTTTTTCTTTTAATATTTCAGCAGATAGGATTGTAAAAAATTATTAGTTGTACTCTCCCATTCGCTGCGCTCCCAACCCTGACGACTTCCTCTACTGAGAACCCCAGAAATGTGAATGCGTCCATAATCTCTGATAACTAAACGCAGCATATTGAATAGTTTTCGGGAGTTTCAGATGAAAGCACATCACCATTGATGGCATCAGAAATGTTATCCGAGCGCTGCTGCAGGGAATGATGGGATTGGGATTAACCTGCTTTATTTTCAGTCTGCCGTTCATCTTCATTCAGAGAGAACAGCTTTAATCCAGATCTCGCCACTCTCCGCCATCTGTCCTGTAATCCCGCGAGTGTGACGTTTGCTGGGGTGTCCATGAGCCAGTATAAGATTCTGATGGTAGTCATTCATTGATTTTCCTTTGGATTAGTCTCTTATTCACTGTATCGGGAGTTGCTACAGTTGAATGAACCGCCAACTATTCCAGCATATGTTTTACGCAGTCGATGCCCTTCCTGCCACAGTGTTTCCCTGCCAGTACTGGGAAACACCCATACACTCTCGCATTCAAACATGCACATACACATTTAGTTTGTTCAATTCACCTATAGGGCATGTCTTTGGACTGTGGGGGAAGCACGAGCACCTGGTGGAAACCCACACGAACACAGGAAGAACAAACTACAAAAACAAGCAAACTACACAAAATAAGTCAACAATTTTAATCACACTTACATGTTATGATCCGGAGGAAGAAGAAACTGGTCCATATGAACTGTAACAGTTACTGTCAAAGTAAGACAAAGTCCCAAACATAATAGTCTCTGCTGCTCCTTCCTTTTTTTGGCGATTCCTGCTTTGCAGCGTAGGTTATTGTATCAAAAATCTGAAAAATGACAGAAGCGAACACAGCACACGGTTGGCTATACTGGAGTATTGTTGTGAAAACGAACTTTAACCGTTTATACCCTGCAGCCGAATCTCCATACGTCAGTCGTCATCTTCACGTCATGATCAGTCCCGTGATACACTCTGCTAGAGTCTGACGGGGACAGGCACGTTCACGTTTTACAGGATCTGGCACTACATATTCGGTGATGTACCATATCGGCGTTAATGCTTTCAAGTAAAAGATCCGAACCAAACTCGATTCAATTATTCGACAATAGTCAACTATTTCGCTAAAGAGTCAATAGTTTAAACCTGTTAGCCAGCACTCACTTTTGGGCATTTACACCTACCTAACTTTAAATAGTAACAGTTCCTGTCTCAACTAAGCTACAAACACAAACTAGGTATCATTGGAAAGAAAACACTTTGGGCTTTACTGTGCTAAAAGGGGAAATGTCATGCTCAAAAATATAAAAAGTTATACATTATGAAATCATGAGGAATTTTTTTTTGTGTTCAATATTTGTTTTTCCATATACAAACACAGGAAAACATTAATGTAATGTCCTAGAAAAAAATATGACATGAAAGTCAAGTGTTTCATAAGTTTATAATTCAAATTTCATTAAAATATCATACAAAATGAGATTTCTGTAAAATGTTTTCCGAGACTATATCGGTGTCCTCCTTTCCCTCACCATTAGAGGCCTTTTCTAAAAACTTACCATCCCAAACTAAAACATTAACAGATGCTGAATGATTTGGTCTACATTCACAGTTTATGTATCTTTGGAAAGAAGACACTCTGGGCTTTATTATCCATCATCTAGAGTTTATAATGCTCAAAATGAAAAAAAGTAAATCGATGCTTAAGTAATGTACAAAGAAATGCACTGCACTAAACATTTAACATTTCATAAACAAATATATTTCTTACTTTTTTACTTTTTTACTCTTACTCGAGTGACTTTTAAGATTTTTACTTGTACTTTTACTTGAGTACAGATTTTGGATACTCTACCCACCTCTGACCGCAGTAAACCTTAAAACCGGGTAACGTCCCATGCGGGGACGTCCATGTGATATTCACTGACCTCCTTCACCACCATCTTCATCTTCTCGGCTTCCAGGAAGAGTAAACCACATCAGCACTTTACACAAACTGAGCTCCATCAGGACTGGATAATGCTGAAACTTTCATGAGCTCTCTCTCTCTCTCTCTCTCTCTCTCTCCTCACTATTACAGCAAAATGAAGTCGGAGCCATTACAGCCGTTCTCCTACATTACAGCCATGTGACGGCAGCTATAAATTTATTTCTTCAGCATCTACACTTATTTCTTTACCTCCGCCGTTTCAGAGGAGTTGAGTGCTGACAGCACATTTGTACGGGAGACGTTTGCTGTGCTTTTATGTTAGTGCGGCATAGAAAAGCTTTCAGAAGTTGCTTGACTTGCGATCGCGGCCAGAGTTCACATTTTCTGTGCTGATCTGTAACTGTGTAATTAAACAAAAACACTTACAAACTGAGAAAACGTCTACAGAGACGCACACAGATCCTCACAACGCACAAAAATACAGAAACGCGAGTGATTGGCTGTTTGTGGGACGCCTGTTTTGTGTGATTGGCTGCTTGCTGCACTCATGTGTCGTGTGATTGGCTGTTTGCAGCATCAGTGTGTGATTGGCTGTTTGCTGCGCTCATGTGTGTGATTGCCTAGTTGCTGATGTCATGCGTCATGTAATTGGCTGTTTGCTGCACTCATGTATCAAGTAATAGCCTCATGCCTTGTGTTATTGGCTGTTTGCTACTCATGTATTATATGATTGGCTGTTTGCTGCACTCGTGTATCGTATGATTGGCTGTTTAATGCACTCATTTATGATATGATTGGCTGGTTGCTACACTCATGTATGATATGATTGGCTGTTTGCTCCACTCATGTATCATA
>CAIGQQ010038027.1:2614076-2647790 GCA_903798035.1 Danio albolineatus | reverse complement strand
AAGCTAAATAAACAAGTAAATAACAGGGTGAGAATGTGGTAAGAACTAAAAACGTGGTAAAAATCTGGAGGCTGTGAGGGCTTTTCTTTTTCTGGATTGCTTAGGGAAGGGGTGATCGGGTCAATCGGTGCATTTGAAAACTCTATTAGTTAGGCTTAGGGAAAGGGGGTGGTTGGGGTTATCGGTTAGTCGGTCAGTCAGTCAGCCGACAGCGGCCTCTGGTGAATTACCGCAAGAACAGCAGGAGTGATAGGCACTTGTGAGAGAAATTTGAGATCTGAAAAAGCGTACACTGAAAAAGCGGCCTCTAGTGGACTCGCGAAAAAACAAAAACTGCAAAAATAATAAATAAATAAGTACCTCCTGGGATGTATTTTGCAATCTCCAGAAATGTATATAGGAGTACTTATCAATAATGAGCCTAGGTTGCAAACATCCTGTGGTGGGAATATTTGCCATGAAATGCACAGACCGCTGATGTTACTAGGCAAAAACTATATTTTTAGTGGCCACACAACCACTCTGCAACCAGAGTTTAAAAAAATCTGTCACCCGCAGATTTTAATCCTAAAGACCCAAACAATCAAACATCCAAATAAAACAAACAGCAAAAAAGCCATAAAAAATCTGAATAATAAAGTATGTGTAATAACTGAATTACACAAGGAGAACGTAATGATCTATGGAAATGTATTTAATATGTTTCATAAAAGACTTTGGTAGTGCTTCAGATTACAAACCTCAAAGTACTGCATAAGTACAGTGAAATAACGGTGTACTCTGTAAGTATAGTATACGGTAGGGATAAAGAATGTATGTGTAGGCATAGGGGAAAAAACTGTATTGCTTGGCTAATAAGGGGGTAACAACTAGATATGTAACACACAAAGTACCGCGTAAGTGGAAAGGATCCAATCAGTTACGAAAAGGGTGAAATCATGCTTTGCCCTTCATTTTTTTTTCTTATTTAGTTTCAATTGGATGTACAACACGATCTCGTTTCATGACTTAAACTTTGGTGTACTGTGCTTCAGAATATGTCGCTCATGAAATATGCTTATTTTGCTCCTTATTTTGACACAACCCCAAACACACCAGTAAGTGAGCAGCATCTTGGTTCCAGGTAACGAAATTAACATCATGGAGTGGCCAGCCCAGTATCCAGACCTTAACCTAATTGAAAAGTTTGGTGTGTAGTACCTTTCCTTAAAGTATTAATACATTTTAACCATTATTTCATCATGTTTTAATTTAGAATTAAATTTTAAGTAAGTTTTCCCCACCTTCATTTTAAAAAAAAAGTTAATGCACACGAAAATCCAAAAATGAACTATGACCTTTGCTGGATTCACACCAAATGTGGATTTATCTACTAGATTAATTACTGAAAGTACTGTTAAATGACAGTGACAGTGTACTTTTCTGGAATTATAGTATTAGTATAAAGAAATTATGTGTACGTATAAGGGAACAAACTGTAATGCTTGGGTAATAAGCGGGTAACAATGAGATATGCAACACGCAAAGTATTAGTTTACACTTTAAAATGGAGTCTATTGAGTCTAACTTTAAGAAATAGAACCGGTGCTTAAGCTTTTCATGGGAATCAACCTGCGCATGATTTACCTATAGCTGTAAACACTCATTGTTACAATGCGCTATGATTTATTCATCTGTGTTCTTTCAATACTATTCTAGATCCAAAAGCAAAATATGCTGCTGGCAGTTATAGCTCTGCTAGAGATGCTGACTAAACAATGAACAACACAGCTGCAACAGACTACAGCTTAATGGATTTTAAATAGAACTTTATCATAAAAACAATATAAATATGATACATATCTAAAAATTGTGTGTGTATATATATATATATATATATATATATATACACATATGAGGATGCTTCTCCTATAACAGTTTTGGGTCTGTATATCGCATTCCAGGGATTGTGGATTAAATTATACTTAAATTATACTTCAATCCTTAAAGAGGTTGTGTTGCCCTATGCCAAACACCATATGCTGGTGAAATTGGTGTTTCAACAACATAACAAACCCAAACACACCAATAAGCAAGCAAAATCTTGGTTTCAGACCAATAAGATTAAAGTTATGGAGTGGCCAGCCCAGTGTCCAGACCTTAACCTAATATAAAACTTTTGGTGCGTAGTGTACTTTATGTAAAGTAATACATTAAACCGTTATTGCATCATGTTTTAAATTAGAATTAAATGTTAAGCGTTCCCAGTGTATTACAATGTTTTTTAAACTTTATTTGAGCAATTCTCTTTGAACACAACTGTACGTGTGTC
This sequence comes from Danio albolineatus, assembly GCA_903798035.1. NCBI lineage: Eukaryota > Metazoa > Chordata > Actinopteri > Cypriniformes > Danionidae > Danio > Danio albolineatus. Next base: position 2,645,479 of record CAIGQQ010038027.1, on the reverse strand, counting down.
ACATCCCCAGCTCGTCACTCCTCATCTCCAGCTCATCACTCCCCATCATCTAGATCTCCTTCCAGCTGTGCACAATCCCCTGCTTATTAACCTCACACCTGAGAGCACTCCGGACCCTCTATATAACCTCCCTGCATTCACTTCATCCTTGTCGAGTATCACCTATGGACACGATCTCCCTAACCTGCTCTTCATCCAGTCTCGGACACTCTCCTGTGCTTCCAGCGACTCACCCAACCTTCATCTAAGCTCCACTCAGGGAAGTGACTTTCATACACTCTGGTCTATGTCTTCGTCTCACTCTCCTGCCTGGATCCCTAGCCCTATACCTTCATCCCCTCTATGCCTTCATCATCTTGTGTCTGTTCAACAGTCAGTTAATAAAAACTAACTTTTGTACGTTTGACTCAACCTCCTTCTTCTGATCGTTACAACGTGTGGGTCATTCTACAGAAATGTCCACATTTGGTTAGGCGAAATGTCTAAAAATTGATTCATTTTTCTTACATTTAAACTTAAACCACTATAATCCATTACATTTGACTTTCTGAAAACACAAATTACAGCTTATTGGGTTTTTTAAAAATATTTTTTTGTCATTTATTTAAAGATAACATGTACCATTTTTTGTCAATCGTGTAATCAACTTTTTTTGGCAATATCAGAGGTTTTTATAAAACATTATTCTTGATTTTTGTGTCAGCACATGCAGTAAAAATAGGATAAGGTCACAAATAAGGAGGATTTAATTGTGTTAGGTTAGTTTGCTTTAATGTATAAATTAAAACACTGATAAGCTGTAATAAATACTGTAGTATACTTTAGGTTTTTACTACAGTAAACTGTGGTGTGTTGTAGTATAATATACTCCTACAGTACTGGGTAATTTGTTTATAGGTTGTTTGTTTATAGAGTTAGGGTGCCACGGTGGCGTAGTGGGTAGCACGATCGCCTCAGAGCAAGAAGGTAGCTTGTTTGAGCCTCGGCTGGGTCAGTTGGCATTTCTGTGTGGAGTTTGTATGTTCTCCCCGTGGTTGCGTGGGTTTCCTCCGGGTTCTCCGGTTTTCCCCAAATGCATGTGGTATAGGTGAATGTGTAAGCTAAATTCTCCATAGTGTATTTGTGTAAATGAGTGTGTGTGGATGTTTCCCAGAGATGGGTTGCAGCTGGAAGGGCATCCGCTGTGTAAGACATATGCTGGATAAGTTGGTGGGTCATTCCGCTGTGGCGACCCCAGATTAATAAAAGGACTAAACTGGAAAGAAAATGAACGAATGTTTATAGAGTTGTTGTGTTACCGTAGCAACTGTAGAAATACCACAACATATTTATTCAAGTATTTTACTATAGTATGGTTCATAAACATTATAGTATTTACTATTTTTACCCCAAATCTAATAGCTCACTTCAGATTTTTCATTAAAACGATGCAATTCAAACTGCAAGCTTTTAGAAAATATTACCTAAACTTCTAAACCTTAAACCATCTACTCAAACGATGTTTGTCATGCACACGTGCCACATCTATAGGCATGAATAAGCAGCAAAAGCAGACTAAAGGACCATCGATGCGATCCGAATAGGATATGTCGCCCTCTGAAGGGCACTTTGGAGTGAAAACAATCATGGAATCATACTGAAGTGTTGCTCCAAACTGAAGTGCTCAAATCTGGCCACTTTGAAGGGCCCTTAGGAGTGAGGTATTTTGAAGGATACAACTGATGGAACCCAGGCTGCATTCAGGTCCAATTTTTTATGCCCTTCACTCGCTAACTTCACTCTGTCTTGTTCCGTCAGACGTACGTCATTGATTAAGTGTCCACTACTGGTGGAATGGAATGCCCTAAACTCTGAGCACTTGGAAACTACACTGTTGTAGTTTCACAATTGCATTGAATTGCTGCTTATGTAGCCAGTAAGGAAGAGAAATGTTTATTTTAATTCATATATTCTTTGATTAACTTCCTAAAAATATATATAATCATTAATTTAAGCAGTATATACTTACCTGGTTTAATGAGTGTAGGAACTTTAAATTTGGCGTTTTGTTCAAGTGGGACCGTAGTCAGTGTTGCGCGTTATGTTCACGGAGCGTGCGGGAGAGTTTCGTCAGCCTCAGTCCAAGTTCGGACGCTGACGAGGTAAGTCACGTGAAAGTTTTCTCCTCCACTCGGATTAAATCTGTATGTTTAATATGGTTTATTCGACTGAAGTTCAAATAATGTTACACAAAATATGTTTAGGATCGTTTTATTCAGCCACTGTTTATAAATTTGAGAGAATTGTGAGATTTATGTGAGTTTGGTGTTGTGCAGGTGAAGCTAATCAATCGGGGGTTTGTGCACAATGTCTGTGAAACCAAGAAGAAAGCGTCCTGATTAAGTGTCCTATATGTTTCAGGTATGTTTATATTAAATCAAACTGAAAATATTCACATGCTAATTAATTAAGAATGTTTTAATTATTTTAGTTGTTCTCAAAAAAGTTTAATAATTTACTATCTGCATCTGAATTGTGCTCGTTTCCTGTTTTATTGCATTATGCATATTTCTGGTAGTTTGAGAACATTATATGCTGTTTTCTTGAGAATATAAATTTGATGTAGCAACAAGGCATGGGACGATAACCGTTTTCACGGTATACCGCGGTTTGGAAAAGTCAAGGTTTTCATACCGCCAAAATTTTCTGCTATTTCATTCCTGAGGTATTTGTAAGATTTTTTTATTTACATTTTTTTTTTTTTTGCTGTAAATTGTAAAGAAATCTGTGTTTTCTAAACAAATGAAGACAGCAGAAGTCAATGATTCACTTGATTTATTTAGCCTGACATGTTTACGGCCTCAAAATATACTAAATGTTTCTCAAAATAAAATATATTGTGCTCAAAGGGGGAAAAGGTTTTGTTTTTTACCCAGACAATTAAAAAGAATATATTTTAGAGCAGTAAACACAATACCGTGATATTTTTATCCAAGGTTATCATACCGTCAGAATCTAATCTCGGCCCATGCCTAGTAGCAACACAACCTAGTTTCACTTTTATTTTATTTTATTTAAACAAATACATGTATTTTTAACCATTAATGTAACACAATGTTGTACAGTTAGTCCCAGTCCAAGTTCGGACGCTGACAAGGCAAGACAAGGCGTGTGAAAGTTTTCTCCTCCACTCGTGATTTAATTCATTAATTTTCTATTTCCGCTTTGTCCCTTTATTAATCTGGGGTCGCCACAGCGGAATGAACCACCAACTTATCCAGTATATGCCCTTCCAGCTGCAACCCATCTCTGGGAAGCATCCATACACACTCATACACTACAGACAATGCTTACCCAATTCACCTACAGAGCTTTTTCTTGTTATGCAAAATTACCCATTGTGCTTTGCGTGTATGCACATTTGGACAGCTTTGAAATTATAGTTTCAATCTATTTTATTTGCTTTTAACGTCTTTGGACCAATACTGTTGTTGATCAGCGCCACCTCCTGGACTGATCATTTTAAATAACAATTATTCATAAAATCAATTGGATAGTTGGTAACACCACAAACAAATTCAACTAACTATTTATTCACCCTCAAGTGGTTCCAAACCTTTATGAGTTCCTTTATTTGTTGTACACAAAGGACGATGCTTTGAAGAAAGCTGAAAACCTCTAACCGTTGTCTTCCACAGAAAGAAAAACAAATGAACCAAACAAGTGGTTTTATGACAATGGTTGAGAGAATTAAAACATCTGAATGCACAATTTATTTAAATAATAACAAAACTTATTGATGTCATTCTGAAACTATGCGATGGAATATAAGAACATTTCAACAATTGTACAATAGAAAAACTTCTTGCTAGCCAAGGTCACAATTAATGGACGCTGAGGGAAAATTCTTCTAAACGCATTCTTCTTTTGTGTCCCGCAGAAGATAATACTCACACAGCTTTGAAATGACAGTTGACAGTGGGTAAACAATGACTTTTTTTTGTATTTGAGTGAGAACTCTTTCTTTAGCAAAAACACTGAAAATAGAGTGGCGTGTTCCTGCGCGGCTGTACCGCAGGGATGTTTCCCGAAACCGCAGGCCCGCAGCAGCCCTGTGCTTCTGTGGGGGGTTTGTGTTGGGCTCGGAAGGCTTTGAAGCAGGCCTCGCTGCGATGCTGCCACCCTCACACTCTGCCGACACGTGGTTAGGTGGATCCCTCCGCTGTGAATTCATGAATAAATAACACCACTGGAGGCTTTGACAAATGAGCGCTGATCAGACAAGTGTCTTGTCGGCTCAGCAATAGGGCGAATGGCAAGAGAGAGTTTGAGAGAGGAAGACTGAGAGACGTGGAAAGACCTCAACAACAAGACAAGATCAACAATCGAGGCAATGGATCACGCAAAAGCTTTTCTGTCCACTTCACAACCATGTTTGCAGGTATTTGTACTCGATTGGAAGAACTCTATTAGTTGTTCCTTCAGTTCCACTGGTTAGTCCTGTGTTAAGTGGCTGTCGCACCTTGTATGTTATGGACTTGTGAAGCCTGTTCATGTCTTCAAAGAATATTGGGGTCATTTTATTGCTTTAAATTGGCTAGTCACTACCTTTTGACCAGGTTTCTATACAAGTAGGAGTTGTCTGACACCTTGCATTGGTGTTAGTCCTTTTCAGACAAGCACATGCTCAAGGGCATCCCCCATGACTGATGGCTTTGCCTTTAGTTTGTTGGTTAGAGAGAAGATGCTTTCCACACACTTTAGAAGGGGCCAAAAAATCCAAATTTCAAGTGATGGTGGAGACTCGCCAACATTGGCATTCCTCATTGGCGACAGGCCCAGGAATCCCCTCATTGTTGTCAAGCTCTCAAGATCTACTGAGTTGGTTCCTGAGCTTACCGAGAACGGCTTGGAGTGTGCAGAGTACATCCTGCCAGAAAACAGCTCATGAAGGTTAAGTTCAATTTGAAATGCCACCCAGCTGTCGTTGAAGCCTCCCGACCTAGGCATTCTGAAAGTCGGTCTTAAAGTCAGCATGAAATTAAAATGTATAATGCTTATTTTGCTAGCATACATTGTTAGGCTTGAATAATGAATCCATGCAAGTTCCACTGAATTAGCTGACTGATAAAAACTGTTTGTTTTGGTAATCTTTAATCAAAATCTAACCATTTGCTTCTGTTCTGGAATGGCAGTCCTTCTCTGATGACATCTGTTTGACGGCTTGAGCAAAATATGCTTAGCCACGGCCTTCCGACTGTTAGTTTGCTGCAAGTGAAAGATGAGAGGAGGAGTACAAATAAAACTCCACCCCTACTCAGTATTCAGCTTCAGTAGGAACTACATTGTCATACTTACTTCCAGAGCTGAAGTTGATATTTAGCTGCACCATATTGGTGTTTCTAACGGCCGATGTACCGGTCTGTTGTGGTGAAGAGGGAGCTGAGCTGAAAGGCAAAGCTTTCGATTTACCAGTCAATCTACGTTCCTACTCTCACCTATGGTCATGAGCTCTGGGTCATGACCGAAAGAACAAGATCTCGGATACAAGCGGCCGAAATGAGTTTCCTTCGCAGGGTGCCAGGGCGCACCGTTAGGGATAGGGTGAGGAGCTCTGTCACCCGGGAGGAGCTAGGAGTAGAGCCGCTGCTCCTCCACATCGAGAGAAGTCAGCTGAGGTGGCTCTGGCATCTGTTTCAGATGCCTCCTGGACGCCTACCTAGGGAGGTGTTCCAGGCATGTCTCACCGGGAGGAGGCCTCGGGGAAGACCCAGGACACGCTGGAGGGACTATGTCTCTCGGCTGGCCTGGGAACTCATCGGGATCCCCTCGGAGGAGCTGGAGGAAGTGTCTAGGGAGAGGGAAGTCTGGGGTTTTCTCCTAAGACTGCTGCCCCCACGACCCGGCCCCGGAAAAGCGGAAGAAAATGAATGAATGAATGAATATTGGTGTTTCATACCATCTAGTTTTTTATGAGGCTAGTTGTTAGCCTAACTCCCAATCTGGAGGACCAGGACATACACACATACACTATGGACAAATTAGCTTACTTAATTCAACTACAGCACATCTTTGGGCTGTGGGGGAAACCTGAGCACCCAGAGGAAACCCACGGAAACATGAGGACAACATGCAAACTCCACACAGAAATGCTAACTGACCCGGTCGGGGCTCGAACTAGTGACCTTCTTGCTGTGAGGTGACAGCTCTACCCACTGCACCACCGTGTCGCCCACTACATCGTCATACTGGAATAAAAGTCTGCAGCAACTTGGGAGGTAAGATCCTACTTGCTGAATGATGTTATGCAGACCTTATTCGTGTCTGTTGTCAGGAGTATGGGGTTCTGCTCCAAGACGTGGTTTATTGCCGGTGGGTTGTAGAATGTGCTTGGTTCTACCTTGGCTTGGATGTTGTCCTTGAATAGAAAAGCTGCCTTAACCCTCACTCAGTTCCTACATATGGCCTTCCATGTGAATTCGTCCATGTTGTCAATGTTTATCTTAGCACTTGAATGGAGTGTTAATGATCAGGATCATGTCCTTCGACAGGAAGGAATGACCTTGCTGATAGGGTATTTGGGTGCTGTAGTTTTGGTTTGTGGGGTTGTGGCATAGAGGTGAATGAAGGCTATAATTATACAAGTCCAGAGCATCTTTGAAGACCTCCACAGACAACAGATGTTAATCCAGGTTTAACTTGAAATTGCCCCCTTGCCCAAAGCTGTAACTTCATTCATTTTCTTTTCGGCTTAGTCCCTTTATTAATCTGGGGTCACCACAGTGGAATGAACTGCCAACTTATCCAGCACATGTTTTACTCAGCGGATGCCCTTCCAGCTGCAACCCATCTCTGGGAAACATCCATACACACTCATTCACAGTCATACATTACAGAATATTTAGCCTACCCAATTCACCTATACCGCATGTCTTTGGACTGTGGGGGGGAAACCGGAGCACCCAGAGGAAACCCACGCAAATTCAGGAAGAACATGCAAACTCCACACAGATACGCCAACTGACCCAGCCGAGGCTTGAACTTGAAGGCTACAGCACTACCTACTGCACCACTGCATCGCCCAAATCTGTAACTTGACCAGAAGATATCAACCCTTGGGTCTTTCAGTGATAATAACTTTAGATTTGAATTTAGCACCTGACTATGTGATGCAAAAACATCAATGTGATCGAATGCTCCAGGTACCAGACAAGACTGATCACACCAGTGTGATTGTACACATTAAAGAGTTAAACACACTCTGACCAGTTTCCCAAAGAAACCATCATTTTCAGAAACAAAACAGTTGGGGATTTAAACAGAAAAGATGCAAACAAAAGAAAACAAATGGCCTTTTAATAATATAAACTAGGGCGACACTGTGGCTTAGTAACTAGCACTGTCGCCTCACAGCAAGAAGGTTGCTGGTTTTAGCCCTGGCTGGGTCAGTTGGCATTTCTGTGTGGAGTTCGCCTGAGTTTTCTCCGGTTTCCCCCACAGTCCAAAGACATGCCGTACAGGTGAATTTAATAGTAGTAGCCGTTGTGTATGGGTGTTTCCCAGTACTTGGTTGCAGCTGGAAGGGCATCCGCTGTGTAAAACATATGCTGGATAAGTTGGCGGTTCATTCCGCTTAGGTGACAGCTGATAAATAAAGGGACGAAGGGACGAAGTCGAAGGAGAATGAATGAATGAATAATAAACTATTGCATTCAACTGAGAAAGTCTTCTGTTTACATGTACAACCATTTGGTTTCCATGAGAATCAAAACACTCGCAAGCATATTTTTCACTTTTGATACCTTCACTATGTCTACTCAATTGCTTTATAGTGGTTAAATGTTATTTATTAACTTAGAAAGACATTTTGAGAACTGCATTAGTTGGGGGTTTATTTATTTTCACAGCCCAAACTCTACGAGACGTTACATCAACTTAGCAGAATGAAAACAGATTGCGCTGAAAGTATGACAAACATATGGCATAATAAATACTGACAAACATCCGATTCTCAAATTTGCTGCAATTCTAATTCATCCGTGAAAAACTTAAGCATCAAAACACCACAGCGGACAGCACACATCTGTGCACTTTAATATTTCTGTGCATATGCGTCAGATGTGAAGCACCAAGGAATATCTTCAATCTACTATTAGAAAGAACTATTAGAAGCTGGTAGTGACGTTTCCCAGTATCACAACATAAATGTTGCTCTCATCATATTTTCATAAGGGGGAGCAATGATGAGTGAGCTCTAATGGTCCATTAACTGTTAAACGTATAAGATGCTGTAAACATCATCCATCATGACTTCACAAGCTGTCGTTGTAGTCATGCCTTCATCAGTGAACAGTCAGAGATGGCCAGCACATGAGGGAAATGAGTAAAGGTCATGGCTAACAAGCTGCTACTTCCGTCATGTGCTGCATGTGCATTTTTGTACTTTTAAATGAGCAGATTCCATTTACCAAGGCAAAACAATGTAGAACAGATTAAAAAATAGAAGTAATCCAATAATAAGTATGTCACTGCGACACTATAGAAGCCAGGCTGGAGCTGAGGTCAATTCAAAGCTGTTTTTATATAATAGCATAAATTTTTATACTATATGGAAAACTGTAATAGCAACTAAAGTATTACACTGAACAAATGTTGCCTCTTTTCAACTATCAGGCTAACTGGTTCTCTTGGCTTAGTTGTTCTGTGCCTATCCGAGCCAGCCACAACAGATATAGTTTCATTTTCCAGTGTGCTGCTGATAATAGAGTTTTGTGGAATGTAATACAAATGCGCCACTAATTGCCAAGAGTAATGTAAACCGCGATATGGACTGTGATCAAATATTTCTGTTTTTGTGACTTTTTTTTTTTGTGTGCTGCTGATAATGGAGCTCTTTGGAATGTAATACAAATGGACCACTAAATGCCAAGTGTAATGTAAACAGCGATATTGACGATGATCAAATATTTCTGTTTTTGTTACCCTTTTTTTTGTGACTTTTTTTTGTGTGCTGCTGATAATGAAGCTCTTTGGAATGTTATACAAATGCGCCACTAATTGCCAGGTGTAATGTAGATCGCGATATGGATGATGACAAAATATTTCTGTTTTTGTGACTCTTTTTTGTGACTTTTTTTTGTGTGCTGCTGATAATGGAGCTCTTTGGAATGTAATACAAATGCGCCACTAATTGCCAAGAGTAATGTAAACCGTGATATGAACGATGATCAAATATTTCTGTTTTTGTGACTTTTTTTTTGTGACTCTTTTTGTGCTGCTGATAATGGAGCTCTTTGGAATGTAATACAAATGCGCCACTAAATTGCCAAGCGTAATGTAAACAGCAATATGGTCAATGATGTTTTTGTGACTTTTTTTAATATTTAATCTTATAATTACTTTAATTTAAAAAAGACTTTGTGCATTCGCTTAGCCATCTATGGAAAAACTGGTCGCCTGGCAACATTGTAGTGACATCACACACATGCACTTTACAGAATAGCTTTGCATGGTTGTCTAACCAGGCTCAAATGAAAAACTAACTGAAACCATACCTGACTAATCTTAAAACCACTTGATCCTAATGTGGAAATTTAGACTCTAGATTTGCAGAAGGTTAATTCTACTCATTTGAAAAGAGTTTTGAACTCAGTAATGAGTTAATGATATACCTCATTACTTCAATTTATAACCTACAACTTGTAGGGAGTAAGTTTACAGCACTCAGATTAGGTTTTTTTTATCTGTTTCCTCAAACAGTTTGAGTTGCCCTAACTTATTAGGTTACTAATAAGTTACTATTCCTAAACCTACTCATGAACCAAACTTTAACCCATGTAGTTGCCTTATATAATATGGAGTTAATGTTTATAATAGTGTTTCAGTGTTTATTTGTGTGTTCTTTAATATTTAAAGCACCTTTTTCTAAACCCTAACCCTGTATCTGAACAAAACTACTACAATTAAGTTTGCCTACATCAAGTTTGTTGCGTTACTTAATCTAAAAGGCATCACTTTTCATTTTTACAGTTCCTTTAGATTGAAGATAATTATACAGTACTTATCAGTCATTACATCAACTGAGTAATAATTAGGACCTATTCCTAAACCTTAACCAATGTTATTACCTTATATAATACAGTACTTACATAAGTACATGTTAAACAGTAATATAAAGTGCAATCATCCAAAGTGTTATAGAGTATTTCGGTAACTATTGTTTGCCAAGCATCCTGCTACTGTTTTTAGTCATGCTTTGATCTCCAAATGCATGTGAAATCACAATCCTGGAGCAAAAGCTTGAGAAAAGCACTGAGTTCCAGCAGGCCGTCCACACACACACACATGCATGAGTGATAAAATCCCACTGTTGCTTTCAGCCAGAGTTCCTCACGCATCCACCCACTGCTGTTTTATTTGTGTGTCATTGAACAATCTCTGCAGTTATTCTGTTAGCCCTTGATCTGTTGTTATTGCTGTTTTTACCTCTCGTTGTGCTCCTTCCAGCTCCACCATCCGCTATGGCTGCTGCATTATGTATGAGAGAGCGAGAGGCAGAAAGAGCATAAAGCAGCGGAGGGGTCTCGGCGTCGTTCATGAGGGGGCTTTTGCCTTTTTTTGTTTTCTGCTGCTCTGCAGAGCTTCACTCCGGGTCAATAACTCAAGCCTCGGGCCTGGCGCTGCAGGAAGGCCAGCGCACATTACCTTCCTATTACTCCCCCACTTACAATTACCATTAATGACTTTCTCTCTCTGACAAGCCATCTCTCACTCTTTCCGCAGTCTGCTGCACTGTGCTGTGGGGACTGCGGGTAATCCCAGGTTCACCGCGCTTGGAGAAACACTGCACCTACTGTAACTATTCACTTGTTGGCTCTCGCAGATGAGGAGTATAATAATGGGGGAATTGCTTCTCTGCCCAAAGGGTAGTAGAAGCGTATCTAGTGCAGGTGTGTGTCCCTCTGCTTTTATCCATTTTAGATTCAAATGCGCCTCGTATTTTTCATCTTCAATCATTGCAGTAGCCAATTTCCGTTTTAAAGGGTCAAGAAACACTAAAACACATTTTTTGAGCTGTCGACAGTCATATATGTGTCCCACGCTGCTATAAACACTATTAGGACACTATTATATTTCGCAAAAGAGTGAAAATTGGTTGTTTTTGCGTTATTTCGAGCAAATTCGTTCTTCCGGTTTGAAGTGAATGTTTGAAGCTGCGTCACGCCAATGAGATCCATGCATGTATTCCAGCGTGGAGAGTGGACGTCTGTACCGGCCAGTGCATGTTGACGTCTCTGAGTGTGCAGCTTTAATTTATGAGATAGTCTTGGTTCAAACCAATCAGCGCGCTCTATTGTTTATGCGGTGCAACGTCATTAATATGCATGATCGCTTCGATTGTTTGTACCTGTTACAGTGTTCAGACGCTAGAGACGCCACGCTGTGTAGCCAAAACAAGTGGAAGAAGATGAATTGTTTGGAGACACAGGTCGCCAGTGTTGTTTATATGCTGCAACGCATATATCCCATTCCACCCACCCCCTCAGAGCTCTTCTCATCTGGAAATAGTGAAATCCGGATTTGCCTCTCGTCTCCTTTTAAAACAGACACTGCTCCAGTTCATGTTGATTGTCCTGTCTTAACAGATTTGGTAAGCGATCAGTGGTCTTTGCTTGTTTATTCAAATGGCAAAGTTAGTTTGTATCGTCAGCAGTACTGTTTCATTGTTTAAAGACAGACCTTAGTCAAAGTGATTAGAACTGTTACTGAGTTTACAGCACGTTAATATCACTACAGTATTATAGACTGAAAGATCCGCTGTAAATGCTGCTCTCTGAGTGTAAACATGTAAACACACTCAGCTGTCTATACACACTCAGCTTTCTGACGCTACCAACCTAGAGCATCTGAGTTACAGAGAAATGCAGTTTTTATTTTCTCCGTGCGGTATCAAACACTCCATTAAAAATGCACTCTTAGCAGTTTTTCACATCTCGTTTGTCACAGGGGGCATGCAGGAAATGTTCCTGGATAAGTGAAAGTGCCAAACCGCCGTTAAAGTCGACCATTTAAGAATTTAGCAAATAATTCAATTACTGTGTCCAGGTAAACACAGTCCCTGTCTTTCTCCCCCTGCGTCTGTGTGTTTTGCCTGTTTAAAAAATGAGCGCGTGCTCAAATAGAAACTCCCATTTTTATGCAAAACCTTCCTACTTAAATCGAGCTGGACACACCCACTTTCCTGAGCGTTTCTAAACTAGAGGTATGAAAACACCCCGCTGAGACGGGGGTTTCATGGCCCTTTAAGGGGGTAGGAAAAATTATTCTCTGCACTGTGAAAAATGCTGGGTTCCACACAATTCCTTCATGCTGTCTCAACACAAATCGATCAAGTTAACTTAATTGTTTTTACAAATTTAAGTTGATTGAACATTAAACAATTAAGTTACCTCATAAAAACCCTCAAGAATTGTGTTGATTGAGCTCATTATAAATAAGCAGTTTGAACAATCAGCAAAAATATTTTTTAGAGTGTGGCATAAGTAATACTTATAAGATTTGTTTTTTTTAATCTAATTTCCAAACTTTATAAATCTATTGACTTTTTGGGCTCTATATGACGATCTCTAGGCATGGCCTAACCGTACGTTCACACCGAAGGCGGTGAAAGCTTGAAAGTTCGCTCTGGCCACCTTGTCAACAATGCTGTCTGCCTTCAGAGCTATAGCGGCGAGAGCGTCAACATTTGTATTACAAACGTATTTAAAGCAGCCGTCGCAGCATTATCAGCAAATCACTGACTTTCCTGCATAAAACATGCTTTCTCTCATGAAAATGTTGCTCGCTTATTTTCAGATTCATTTAACAATGGAAGATCAAGTCATCTATTATGTGTCCGAATGTATGAAATATATGTATGAGTTTGATATGGGTTGCAATCTACAGGAAGGTAAATCTCCAGAATCAGGGTTGAGCACCCCGGTCTAAAGTGCATGGTACAGTAGTGCTCAGGACATGTCCAAATCCACTGTTGCTATTTTTAGGGCAGGAAAAACAGTTTGTGCATCCAGCACATGGTCTAATAGGGTTGTCCTAATTCTTTTATTATCTTATCTGTGTGTTTTGGGCATAACACGCATTAAAACAATCGGAGGCTCATCTCCTGTTCCCTTAAATAACGAGTTGTGGTTCGCTATTTGTCCAAGCGGACTTTGTTAACAAAAAAAATGAACGCTTTCACTGCAGAAACTCCTGATCATGTCAAGAGTTTCAATCTTGTTTATAGCAACAAAAAAAAAAGCTTAAGCACTATTTTAAAAAGCCATATCCCAAAGATACTCTATTGGATTGAGATCTGGTGACTTTGGAGGCCATACGAGTACAGTGAACTCATTGTCATGTCTGAGACCAGTCTAAGATGATTCTCACTTTGTGACATGGAAGAAGCCATCAGAAGATGGGTACACTGTGGTCATAAAGGGATGGACATGGTCAGCAACAATACTCAAGTAAGCTGTGGCATTGACTCTATGCTCCATTGGTACTAATAGGCCTAAAGAAAATATCCACCACACCATTACACCACCAGCAGCCTGAATCATTGATAAAAGGCAGGATGGATCCTTGCTTTCATGCTGTTGAAGCCAAATTTTGACCCTACCATCTGATTGTCGCAGCAGAAATCGAGACTCATCAGACGAGACAAGGTTTTTCCAATCTTCTATTGTCCAATTTTGGTTGCAGCCTCCGTTTCCTCTTCTTTGCTGACAGGAGTGGCATCCGGTGTGGTCTTCAGCTGCTGTAGCCCATCCGCCTCAAAGTTGGACATGTGCACTCAGAGATGCTCTTCTGCAGACCTCGGTTGTAACGAGTGGTTATTTCTCACATGACGCGTTCTGTGTTTTTGGAGTCTCCCAAGTTCGTTCTTCCAAGGTAACTTGGTAAGATCAGGTCTCCACGAGAAAGCAAGTTCATTCTCTGCACTCTTGGAATTGAGAAACAGCCCTTGTTTGATTAGGGTTGGAGCTAGGCATGGGCCGGTATAAGATTCTGACGGTATGATAACCTTGGATAAAAATATCACGGTATGACGGTATTGTGTTTACTGCTCTAAAATATATTCTTTTTAATTGTCTGGGTAAAAAACAAAAACTTTTTCCCCTTTGAGCACAATATATTTTATTTTGAGAAACGTAGTATATTTTGGGGCAGTAAACATGTCAGGCTAAATAATTCAATTGAATCATTGTCTTTTGCTGGCTTCATTTGTTTAGAAAACACAGACGTCTTTACAATTTACACCTTAAAAAAACACCAAAAAATATGTAAATAAAAATCTTACACATACCTCAGAAACGGTATAGCAGAAAATTTTGACGGTATGAAAACCTTGACTTTTCCAAACCGAGGCATACCTTGAAAATGATTATCGTGCCATGCCTAGTTGGAGCTAGAAGACATCAGCCCTTCAGGACCAAGTTTGGTGACCTCTGCTTTATATATTATTCCAGTTTAAGTGAAACGAATGAAAAATGCCTGAATAGTACCTGCAGTTCTGGAATGAGGCATGTACAGTGCAGCATACCATAGTAGTTACCCCGTTTGGAACAAGGGGTAATTGTATAATATTTTGTAGTATACCGTGTTCGTCTCAAAGTAACAGGACTCAACATGGCACTCTTTGGCTTCCCGTTCTGGATGTCAAGCATCACAAATAGAATCAAACAGTTGTTTTCACTCATCGCTTGTTTCCACATTAAAGCTGAATGCGCAGTGTGCATGCATTATGCAGTGGAACTATCCGAGACAATTCAACTTCAGCTCTATAAGCTTACAGGCCTTATGTAAGAAAGATTTCTCCATGCAGTGTGTCTTCGGGGAGTTGCTTATCGCTTTTCACCCTTTCAGGGTAGAGGCATTCAGCATGATGTAACCTCTGGTTCAGCACAGGATGGTCTCACCTATTCCATAGACGCTCCCGGAGGAAAACTGTCATGCAAGCATGAAAGTGCAAATGGGACTCTCCCCCGATACCCACATATCTCCCTTCACTCAATCACAGATTGTTCACAGCCTCTCAAGAAACACTGACAGCAATATGGTGTTGTGATAGAAGCTGTCTCTAATGGAGCACGGAAGCTCAAACACTGATTGATGCATGAGAAACAAAGAGGCTTCTTTTGTTGAGTCAAGAATGCATGACTGAGCTTCATATTTGATGAGCTTTATTCACACATGCTGATATTTGTATGTGAATGTGGCTTGAAGATGGGCGGGTTTGAGAGACATAATGAGCGACACCTGTGTCATACGTCAGTCTTGAGTCCCATAGCGGAGCTCTGAAAGGATAAAGGAGGAGTGAAGGGGATGAATAACCCAGTATTGAACATTTACTTATCATTAACTCAGTCTTTCATGGTCCCAAACGTTTTTTCATCCTCTATAATGCTAGAAATACACTAGGCTATAGTAGGAAATACAAAATACTATATAAGTCAATGGCTTCCAAATGCATTTGTGTTGTGTTATAGCAGACTTGCTCGTTTTCAACACCTGGGGTCTGTACTTGAGGATCGATTAGCTCGCTAGTCAGTTATGTTTTAGTTTAGTTTGCACCAATTTTTGGTTTCAGGCAACAGATTAAAAGATTAAAGACAGCTCGACTTTAATCGCTTTTTGTTGCCGTGGTATTATGGAGCAGTCGAGCTACCTTAATGGTACCTAAAATCCACAATTGGTGCAAACTAAACTGATACTCAACTGGGTAGCTAGCTAATTTGGATTCAAGGTACAAACACCTGCCTAGTGAGGCATGATATAAAAGAACTCAATTAAAGTTACAATTGATAAAAAAAGAATAAATACACATACACAGCATTATTTACTCTGTAAGGCAAAGACTTGATCAAACAGTACACTAATAGGAGACTCTTAACAATTGTACTTTAAAGAGCCCCTATATTCATTAAAAAGGGTCATATTTTGGTTTTGGGGGTCTCCAACAGCAGGCTAATATGCATGCATGGTCAAAAAACACTTTCATTGTCTTATAATTTGCATTTATTTTTACCTCATCCTAGTGACTCCTATATGGTTCGTTCAGCGATTAATTTGTTCCAAAACCCCTCCTTAGCGCGATGCTAAACTGCGCTGATTGGACCGATGACCCAGTCTGTTGTGATTGGTCGACATTATTCAGCACGAGAGAATGCCCACCACGGCTTATCAATATTGAAGTAGTCATACTGTGTGCGTGAGCATATCTGCTAACACTCGTTTTTCCCGGGAGTCGCCCGTATTTCAGACACCTCACCCCTGAAACTAACCACCCAGTCTCCCAGGATATCACTCTATTCTTAACCAGAAGTAAAAACAGCGACTCATATGCAGTATTAATGCACACAGCGGCAAAAGCTGAACCATTATGAAACAGGACCGCCGCACGTGTGTAGGAGAGCTGATGTAGACATAGCAACAACAAACAGCAGAGGAACACGAGCTCACAAACGCATTTTAATCCGTAAACAAAGTGGCACGCGTCGCGTTTACAACACGCTTTTAGACGCAATATGAGAATACAAGTTAACCAGATACACTACAAGCGGTTACAAGTTACAAAACAATAAAATGCATCATTTACAAGCTAAGGAAATGTCCCTGTGCTCCCTATGGCTAGTCTGCCTCTGCATACATCAATAGTCTTTTCTGATCCTTCCTTTAACAAACGGTTTTCCAATCCTCCGCTGTAAGCGTGTAGATTTCAGAAGCTCCTCAGAGGAACACAGCACAAGGCTGGGCTATAATGCAGAGGCATTTCTGCAGAAATAAACCTCAACCACTGACTCTTCACAGTCTCATCTCTGGTTCATCTGCAGACTTCCAATAATATCCAGCCGAGCACAGTGCTCTTCTCTGTGTTGCCAGATGTAGCTGACTGATTCCAGCCCAAATCCTCTCCAAAAGGTTTTTACCTGCACAATCAAATTTAAAACCGCCCAATCTGGCAACCTTTGCTCGCCGCTGTTGTTTGTGAGCGGGGTTGGAGGGTTTGAATCTTCCCGGGTCTGCGTGCGCACAAATGGGCGGGGCTTATGTTTCGTGTTCACGTCATGCTGAAACGGCTAAAGACTCGTAAGCATGGTGATTCGTTTGAGTAACTATGAGTCGACTCTTTTATGGATGAATCAATAGTTAAACACTGTGCACTTTCAGATTTAAGCCTCAGCTGGACATTTCACTTCACTTAGAGCTGTGTTACACACTGCATGCAAGCTCATTTTCAAAAACCCATAATAGAGGCTCTTTAATAAACACTAAATAATGACCATTTTATGTTGAACAGAATGAAAAGAAACTCAGATTTGGAAAAAAACGGCTCTATAAATATCATTAATGTGAAAAGGAACAAAAGTTACTGGTGTCATACTGCCCCACAGTGTTTATGTTACCTAAATCTGCAGTCAAATGTACATGTTTAAGTAGAGCTTTGAAGTTTCACAAAAAATGTAGGCAGAGGCGTGTATTTCCATTGGGTCTTTGTTGGTTACCCAGGTAGCAAAGAATTCTGGCCCAGATTTGGCAAAAAGCTGGCACTGCAGGCATTCGTCGGGCACTGGCATACAGCATGTGGACCAAACATGGTGCAGGTTTGGCAGAGGTGGCAACGTCTTACAGGTGGCACTCAACCTGGGCCAGATATCAAATGTAGTATGTGGCCCAGATGTTAAAAATGTATATGTGGGCCATGTAAGTTTGGCCTATCTTGACCTACTTTTGAAATACATATGAATTATTTGTGAGTGAAGAAAAAAAATCTACCAATCAGACCCCTTCAAGAATAAAGGAAGTGTGGCTATAAAGTGAAATTCATTGCAGTCATGACACACCAACATATCTGGCCCAGTTCAGGCCCAGTTATCGGTTATTAACTTGGCTGAGACTTGGCCCAGATAAGGTCCATGTTTGGCCCTTGTATAGAAGTCAGACTTGGTCCAGTCATGTACCATAATTCACTGAGACATGTGGGCCAAGCAAATGCTGATTGTGTGGGCCAGAGAAATTTTGCTATGTGGGTAGTGCAGTGGGAAGCTGTGTTTTTGTGCGCTGTCCATCCATATGAATGGGCAGCGGAGTGTGTCCTGAACCAGAGTTTGTGTGAGGCTGCATTAGGTCTGCAGGGAGATGGAAAGTGAAATATAAAGACAGGATTGAAAGGACTGAGATGGCACAAGTGGATATGGACAGCATATATAGTGCCGAGGAGCATCTATCATTTAGCCTAGTGTTTTAACCCCCTGAAGATGCAGAGCCCCTCAGGATCTCCCCTTATATCTTGCTCGTGTTATAGAAGGCTTTTATCTGGTGCCATCAAACTGATCTGAGAGCAGCGAACACTGTGTTCTGCACACTCTGGTGCAGAAGGCTTTGCATTGGGATCACAGTGGAAAAAAAAATGTTAACCAAGGTCTTTAATTCTGCAGTGCTTTTTTTTCGATTGTCTACGTTGACGCAAAAACAAATAGAATTTCCAACTGAAATGACTACATTTTTCAATATATTTTTAATTATAATTACATTGAGTTTATTATTATTATTATTATTATTATTATTATTATTATTATTATTATTATTAAGCACACTTTCAAGCAGTTCATTGCATATTATGTTATGACCTGAAAAACAAACTGATCTCTTGTAAAAGCTATTGTATCATGAATTTGCCACTAATTTCCCAGAACGATGATCTAGCATGGGGTTTTGTTGGAAGGCCTTGTGAAACATGAGTAATGAATAATAATTTTAAGAATTACAAAAGCAAAATAAAATGTCTTGGATGCCTGCATAAATATGTATTTTTTTCACGTTTGATAAATTTTAGGGATACAAATTTTAGGACTAACACGTCATTATTTATGATCCGAAAAAGTGAGAGGTTCTGTGGGCGCAAAATGACTCGTTGATGCTAGAGGTCAGAGGAGAATGGCCAGACTGGTTGGAGCTTTTAGAAAGGCAACAGTAACTCAAATAAGCACTTGTTACAACCGAGGTCTGCAGAAGAGCTTCTCTGAATGCACAACACATCCAACCTTGAGGCAGATGGGCTACAGCAGCAGAAGACCACACCGGGTGCCGCTCCTGTCAGCTAAGAACAGGAAACTGAGGCTACAATTCACACAGGTTCACCAACACTGGACATTAGAAGATTGGAGAAACGTCGCCTGGTCTGAGGAGTCTC
This sequence comes from Danio albolineatus, assembly GCA_903798035.1. Taxonomy (NCBI): domain Eukaryota; kingdom Metazoa; phylum Chordata; class Actinopteri; order Cypriniformes; family Danionidae; genus Danio; species Danio albolineatus. The sequence continues at coordinate 2,626,266 of CAIGQQ010038027.1, read as the reverse complement.
CATTTCTGCTGCCACATTCGGATGGTCGGGGCAGAATTTGGCATTAAACAGCATAAAAGCATAGATCCATCCTGCCTTGTACCAACGGTTCAGGCTGGTGGTGGTGTAATGGTGTGGGGGATATTTTCTTGGCACACGAGCCTATTACTACCAATTGAGCATCGTGTCAACGCCACAGCCTGCCTAGGTATTGTTGCTGACCATGTCCATCCCTTTATGACCACAGTGTCCCCATCTTCTGATGGCTACTTCCAGCAGGATAACGCTCCATGTCATAAAGCGGGAATCATCTCAAACTGGTTTCTTGAACATGACAATGAGTTCACTCTACTCATATGGCCTCCACAATCACCAGATCACAATCCAATAGAGCACTTTTGGGATGTGGTGGAACGGGTGATTCGCATCATGGATGTGCAGCTGACAAATTTGCAGCAACTGCGTGATGCTATCATGTCAATATGGAGCAAAATCTCAGAGGAATATTTCCAGTACCTTGTTGAATCTCTGCCAAGAAGGATTAAGGCAGTTCTAAGGGCAAAAGGGGGTCCAACCTGGTACTAGTGGCCGGTGAGTGTGTATTTGGGCTGTGACGATATTAAACCAAATCCATCCCCTCACAGAGCTCCCTCACTGAGCTCCTGCCATTCTCATTTGTTTGTCATCAAATTCATAAACGCATCGCAAAATGTAGCAAAAAGTACTACAAAACAATAATAGATAATAACTGCAATTCAGTAATACGACTGGCAAAGGAATACTCCACTTCTGCTTAGTTTGATTATGACTTTAGTCAGATTAAGGACATCAAAAATCATTGTTTACATGGTAGACTCCTAATCAGACTATTACCTTAATCGTATTGTTGTATTGGTGTCCTTGTAAACATACTCACTCATTCAACTGTAATGATACAAAGCTCCAAGAATATTTTTGTTGCTACCATAGGTAAGAGGCTATATAAAATCTTAATTTGCCCTCATTTAGTAGGGGTGTAACCTTCTGGTCTGTGGTGAGTGCACTGGCGCCGTTGTACTGTGGCTGCTGTCGCATCATCCAAGTGGATGCTGCACACTGGTGGTGGTGTGGAGAGACCCCCCTCATGAACGTAAATCACTTTGGGTCTATGGCCATACACAATAAATGTCCTATATAAATACACATTACATTATGTTTAAACTAATGCTGAGTTCAAACCACATGATTTTCAAAGTAGTCGTGTCACAGATGTGTTCACACTGCATGACTATCTGGGGTAGTGTTCTGTCGCTGCTTTGTTTACACTGCAAGATGGATCGGCGACAGGGAGTTTCACACTGCATGACTTCAAAATAGGAAGAATCGCTGACAACTCTGTCCAAACTATGTCTCACACCCAAAAACACGTAGTATATCTTTTGTTATTAACTACATAATGAGAAAGAAGCCGTTAATGGGGTAGAAAATGCATATTTGCTCACCTGGCTTTGAAGGGAATTAGTAATTTCTCCTAAACTTTGTTATTTTTTGACCGGGTTGAGTTCTGATATTGCTCACATGACACGTCAAACAGTCACGGGGGCTCCTGCCAAATTTACACTCAATTTCCCTCCATTTCTTGAGTCCGAATAAACTGAAAATTAGCTTTTAACTTCCCCCTCAACCTCCCGCTGGCCTGCAGATACCCACACTAGTGAATGCTGCTCTCTCATTGGCTGTAGGCGATCGCCGATGTTATTTTCAGTCAAACACATTTCACACGGCATGATTTGAATCGCCGACAGCTCCAGATATTCAGCACGACAAATATCTCCCGGGCATCGGCGACTCACCGGCGATTCTCTCAGATTGCGTCTTTGATAGTTCATATTGTGTGATTGTAACTCTCGTGAACGAGCACCGATTCCCCTGTGGTTTCAGGCATTTGTCTGCGATTTCTCAAAACCTGTCGGCGAGTCAAAATCGGGGCTAAAATCATGCAGTCTGAACTCAGCATAAGAAGACTGGTATAGTTTAATTCTGTCAAAATCCCCACAAATGTCTATTGCTTTGCCATCTTCAGCAGATTTTCTTGTGTTTGTTTTACTTTCTGAAAAAAAAAAATGGAAACAGAACAAAGGCACATTGCAGAAATATTTCAAAATGTTTGTGTGAATTGCACACTGGAAAAACATAGGGGTGCGCACTTACATTATGCATACTGCGCCGATGATAGACTTTACCGCATACCCTAGAGTATTTGTAAAAACTACAAGAATAACAGCGGCTTTAGACTGAGACCAGGAAATTCAAGACCTGCAACACTTCTGGGAGCTGTGTAACTGGGAAGAAAGAAAGAAACACAAAACACATCAGAAATGCTGTTCGGTTTGGAGTTATAAGTCTGAAGTGTCACTCCTTACAAGCTCCTCATAACGTAAAAAGAAAAGGTGTAATATCCGGATGAAAGACGGAGGAAGTCTTTGAAATCACACCTGAGACCTGAGAGCAGCAGGGAGTTTGGGTGGAAAAGTGCTATAATTTCCCTTTTATACACAAAAGCAACACCCTCCTTGTGCGTCTGACACAATTAACTCTCATCATATAACCTGATTTACCTTGCGCAGGTCTCCCGGACGCTAGCCAGACGCAACTTTAAAATAAAGGAAAGCCTAAGCCGTCTTCTGCCCACATCAGCCCATTAGAGGTTGAAGGTGGATCTCATGGATACAAAGAGATCTTTTATCCCGTCTCTATTCCAGATCTCCAGAGGATGTATCGCCATGGCAACGCGGAGAAACCTCTAACCCCAAAAGCACGGAGAGCTTAAGGGCTTGAGGAGCTCAGCTGAGGCCACAGAAAGGTCCTCCACTTTCCAAACACGCTGGGGTGAATCTGCTGAAAACTTGCACCACTTTAGAGGGTGCTTGCAGGAATGGGAAAGTATTAAAAGTGCTGATGGAAACCGTATTTAAACTAATAAATAGACATTCTTACCATCAACGTGTACAGTTTTCAGTGATACTTTTCTAATCGGCCAATCACATGCCAGCAACTCAATGTGTTTAGGCATGTAGACATGGTCGAGACGATCTGCTTCAGTTCAAACCGAGCATCAGAATGGGGGAGAAAGGTGATTTAAGTGACTTTGAACGTGGCATGGTTGTTAGTGCCAGACGGGCTGGTCTGAGTATTTCAGAAACTGCTGATCTACTGGGATTTTCATGCACAATCACTCTAGGGTTAACAGAGAATGCCTTGTTGATGTCAGAGGAGATTGGCCGGACTGGTTCCAGCTGATAGAAAGGCAACAGTAACTCAAATAAGCACTCGATACAACCGAGGTCTGCAGAAGAGCATCTCTGAACGCACAACACGGCCAACCTTGAGGCGGGTGGGCTACAGCAGCAGAAGACCACACCGGGTGCCGCTCCTGTCAGCTAAGAACAGGAAACTGAGGCTACAATTCACACAGGCTCACCAACACTGGACAGTAGAAGATTGGAGAAACGTCGCCTGGTCTGATGAGTCTTGATTTCTGCTGTGACATTGAATGGGTACGACTGACATGGCTCCATGGATCATATGGTCGAAATCATTAATTATTTCAGTTCATTTATTATTTGAGTCAATCTGTAGTTTTGAAAAATGACCGTATTACATCTTGGTCACGTGAGCACCAAAGTTTAACCCACAAGCAGCAAAATGAGTAAGAAACAGACGTCTTTTAAAAAGAGGAATAGGCCAAGTGGAGGCCCCACAAACTGCCAAGGAATGGATCCGCCACCCATTTGTCAACAAATTAGGTGTGTGGGCAAGAAGATCAACTGCTGGAGATTGCAAATGACGGTGACGTTCACATAGCTCTTCTTTTCCACGTTCGTTATTTTCAATGGGAGAGGTTTAGTGCGACAGGCTCACTGCACCTCTAGGCATACCTAGGCATGAAAACATCTTCAGAATGCTGCGAGTGCACCGCGAGTCATGTGACAAGAACTGGCCAATCAGCTTCATATTTTATCTCACACAAACTATGTTTTTTAAACATTTGGTTTTTCATTTCTTCATAAATAAAACCTGTATCAGCAGCAGGAGTGGTGCAAGCCTAAAGCCTGGTTTATACTCGACGCGTCTGCTAGTTCACTAGAGTCTGCGCAGCAAATGTGACGTCATCGCGGAGTCTGCGGATTTTCGCTTTTGGGTGCGCGCGACATGATTTCGGCTGGCGGAGCGCATGGTATTGTTTGAGACTCGAGCGAACAGTGTGCACTGCGTCTGAGTTGAGTTGAATATGAATCACTTTGAAGAGATTTTGTCTGAAACGGGTACGACGGTACAGACACCTTTATGATCAGTGATCATAGAGATAGCCAGATGATCAATAACTCTTAGCTAGAAATTGCAACAGCAGTGAGAAAGGAGGAAAGTTTTTGTTAAAAGGTTTGGAAAAACCTAAGGGATGAGTTTGCTGAAGCCAAAAGAGGGCAATGGAGACCCGAGTACACAATTACAGAATATGTTTTTCCACCAGTCATAGGTTTAACACTGATGTATCTATTACAATTGAAGTTAAAACAATTTAATAGTTACAAAACTATAATTAAAGAACAAATTATTTCTTTGCTAACTGGAAAGGAATATTTGAACCTATCGGTTTACAACATGATGCTGTTTTTCTTGGCTTTATTGGTGATAATGGTCAGAAATGTTGGATTATTATTGCCTTTTTAGCATAAGTAGAGGACAGAAACTATCCAGACAGTAATGTGTGAATTGTGGAGCAGGCTAAATAAATAAAAAACATCTGTATTATTTAGTAAGTGTACTTTTTTGCTTTTATTCTTGCATAATAAAAATATATATTTGTAGAGAAACCCTTGTTTTCTTGTCATTAATATTTCAATACACTTTAATAGGTAAAACTGTCCGAGATATGAACAAAAGCAAGTGATGCATCAAAGTGTGATTTAAAAAATCTTGAATGGTTACAAAAATCTTTATAATCATTAAAATAATTTCTAAAAAATAATAAAGACAACTAGTTTCATAAACATCAACAATATTAATGATAGGACGTAGTTCTGTCGTTTTAAAGGATATCACAATGGCGAACGCGTGAAGTATAAAAGCCTCGTCTGTTTCACGAGGTGTGTGTGCCAGGCGAAAGTATATATCCAGCTTAACTGGTACTCTAGGCAAACAACGACTGTGCTGCCCTCACGCAAGCGGGCCGGTCAGGGGGTTGCAGACGAAAATAAAGAGTGAGGTGGGGCCGATGTGTTTCCATGCCGCCCCTGACAAGATGCTGCGCAGGGCGATCGCCCAAATTTCCCATGCCTAAATCTGCCACTGATTAGATTTGCAATGTTTTGTCAGCTTGACATCCTCTGAGAAAACGATTGATGGTTGCCTAGCAATCTCCCACCCACCACCCTCTGGGCCGTGGTAAAATTGTCAAGAGTTGACCCGTCTGCAGAGATAAAAACGTTGGATACCACTGCTTTAAACCACAAAGACTGACATGATTTAGTCAGTGATTGCTCAATGGAGAACAATCTAATATTATAATTCTGAAATCTGTGTCTTGCGACATTTTGTCAAAAGCATTTAGCCATTGTTAAAGATTGAGGGCTTAAAACTGGGAAAAGTTTGGTTCAGCTGCCAGTGTGACATTCAGGCCACTTATGATGCTGTTCACCTCCTCGTGTCAGCTTCTAGTGTTAGATCAGGTGGATCAGAAGGCCTATGATGTGCTACATGACAACTTTTTCTGTCATAAATGAATCATTAAAGGGGTCACACCACTGAACACAGGAGTAGCTTTACTCCTTTAGCTTTGAGTTTGATGCATCATGTAGATGTGCTGTAATATTTGCAACGGAGAGCTCCCTCTGCAGTCCAAACTGCCCTTTTACTGGATAAGAAGACTCTTATGGTCAAAAATACAGTAAAAATGATCAAATTGTGAAATGTTATTGTACAAAGCTGAGTTTCTTACTCAAGTCTTTAGCATTATGGGATGACGTAATGATAGAAAAACATTGCTGATTTTCATCAATATTGTAAACAGTTGTGCTGCTTAATCTTGTGGAAAACATGCCTTCATGATTTCAAAATACCAAACGAGATACATCATATTAAAACCTTGTGAAGAAAGGTAGCTTAAAGGTCAAGAAGGGGGGCTTGAGGTGAAAGGAGAAGGGTAAACTTTCTCGCACTCCCCCCTGGTGAGATGTAGCTCTGTGTTTCCAGCATTGTCAACAGTGATTTGAATAAAACAGTTGAACAGCTTGTTTTCTGATCTGCTTCTCAGACCAGAAAGTTTGTCGTTTTATTGCATCTCATGCAATTCCATATCAGCTCTCAGGGTCTGACATTCTGAAGAGATTTAGCCATCTGCCCAGATTTTTGCACCTGTCTGTTTTTGCATCTGTTGGTTAAAGGGCACATATTTGACCCCTTTCTTATATTTAATATAAGTCTTTTGTGTCAGCAGAATTTGTCTGTGAAGTTTCAGCTCAAAATACCCATCAGATTATTAATTATAGCTGTCTAATGACTTTGTATTATGGCTCTAAACAGCTTTTTGCTGTTTTAGGTACTGGGCCTTTAAGGATAGTCCTCCCCGCCCACCGTTCCCACGTGCCCATCAGCGTGCCTCAATCTCCGCCCTCGGCTGCGTCAGACAGACAGACGCAACAGGAACAGATGTAAAGGAAGCAGATCTCACTACGTTTGTGAGAAATACAACAGTAAGAACTTTACCAATGACTGTTTGATGTGTTTGTTGAGGAGTTGCAACGATGAGTCACACACAATGATTGATGATTCTAGCGAACTGAACAGATCTTTTATTCCCGGTTGCTTTGCGCACATACTGTATTGTTGATATGATTATACGAGTTACTAACGAGACATGCTAATATGCAGCTGTCAATCAATTCGGTGGTCGGGGGACCGCACTCCTACGTAAAGTTGCGGTCGGTCTCAAAACCGATCCAATTGGTCCACTGTTTTTATGCTGTTAAATTGGAAAAAAAAGACTGGGTTTGTTTATATCAGCCCAAAATGACCATCTATAATACACATATGTCTGTACAAACAGCTTATAAAAGTAGATTTATTAAAACAGGTGCCCTTTAAATAAATATTAGGTCATAACTGAAATGTTGCTTTTTCCCTAGGGTGTAAAATATATCCAAATTAATTTGCTGAATTGAAAGGCCAGTAGGCTATCGCTTGCAATCCTAAAATATATCACGGGTGCCCAAACTTTAGCATAAAACGGTATACACCTCCACAGTCCAACGTGCTGCACAGTCAGGACTAATATTAAAATAGCTGCAGTGGCCAATTCAGCACCAGGCGTAAAAATGAATCTGTCCTGGAGAGTACTGAATTGAAAATACAGTCTTCCATTAAAAAGAGTCAGAGTGAATGTAAGTGTTACGCCTTTAAAGTACACCTTTTGCTTTTCCTCAGCAATTTTCGTGGTGAAGAATAAGGCAGAAAATGGTGTAAACTGCGTTTGTGGTTAAGTCGATAAACTCGGATGAACGTTACCATGATCTAGGAAATAATAAAATGCGATGAAAGTGCACAATACGACCATGTCAACAGATCTCAGCGACGCTATTCGATTGTAATCGCGGCGCTGATGCAATTAGCTCTGTTATTATGTTGTCAGCGAGCTACTGGTGATCGCACATTTGCATTTTCGCCCTCGGAAATATCTTCCTCTTCCAGCTTTTATCTCTCCATCAGGAAGATCAGTGTCAGCGCCTGCGATGCGGTTAGGAGAGGCTGCCAAAAACAAGCCCAAAAAAACCCTAAGCAAAACATTGCAGTATCACAAATCATCACGGGCTTCAGCTACATGCTAGTCAGCGCCCAGAACACTCAGTTACTAGATTAAAAATTCAGTGAAAATGCCTCAGCCTTAACACTGGGGCTATATTCATATATCAACGTGACACATCAGAGAGTGAGTGAGAGAGGGAGAAAGAGAGAGATAAAGCTGGCTGGGCATTTTGCCTGTGGAGAGTTTCCTGCGATGTTCATCAAAGACGCTCCTGCTGTGGGTTTGGCACGGGCTGGTTCGTGTTGGTCTCGTGGGGCTGGTATTCACAGTCATGTGCAGCAGGTTACCAAACGGCCAGAAACACACTCAACCAATGCTGATCTGGGGACAGAGTAGGTGCACACTTATCTGTTCACACTTTCGTCACAGATAGAGGCCAAAAACTAGTGGCGTGTCTAAAAATGATGATATTAATTGACAAAATGGTGAGATCTGATCCATTTTATAGGTTTGATTTGACAATAACCCTGCAGGCACAAGATGTCAACATGATGTCAGATTGACGTTGTACCCCAATGTCATAAGAATTTTGCATTTTATTTGGAAATGAAAATCGTGTTGACGTCAGAACCCAACATCAGGTCAATATCAACATCCAACCTAAAATATAAGCCAAATATCAACGTCTAATGATGTTACAGCTTGACGTTACCACTGCGACGTCTGTCAATGTTTGAGTTTGGTTTCCATACCTGACAAATAAATGTCAGTATTTGACGCCAGTATAACGTTGGTTGGTATAAATGGTGGCTCGACGTTGGATTTTGGTCACTTTCCAACACAACTGAAAATCAACCAAAAATCAATGTCATTTAACATCGTTATTTGACATCAAAATAACATTCTTAGATGATGGTGTCCTAAATCTAACCTAATATGTCTGCTGGGTAACTTCAGTTTGTAGATGCTCCATATTGAATCTCTTCAAAGCACAGGGAATGTTTACTGGACGCTGTTGATCAGGAGCAGACCACAGTTGCAACGTTTAACTCATACCTGCCAACTCTCCAGTTTTTCCCGGAAGTCTCCCATAATTCAGACCCATCTCCCGCCACCCTCCTGTTTTGTTATTTCTCTCTGAAAACTCCAGTAATTTCACCCCAAATCCCACAGTCTTCAGCTTTGTGGTACAGTCTGTAACACCCCCGGGTTCCCAACTTTAGTATCCGATCGTGGAGGTCGCCTGAAACCCGCTCCATAGTACAGTTACTAACACCACAGTATAGTTAATAACCCGGTTCTCAGCACTGATATTCAGACACCTCAACCACAAAAGCCCATACCAAACCCCACGCCCACCGGGTCTCCTGGATTTTCAGAGACAAATGTTGGCAGGTATGGTTTAGCTGCGAGGTTTCAAAGAGACAGAAAGTAAATAAACGGCAGGCGAATGTAAAGCATCTGTGCACATGCACAATACATGGACGAAACCGTTTTCAGTCATTTCAATGTGAATGACGGAAAGAATTGAAAATGATAATGTGGACATAAAACGTTTTTCGATGAAAACACTGTATTCAAATTGATTTAGTTAAAGCTATGTTTTCATTCAAAAATGCTTATTAGACTTATGTGCAAATCTGGAATGTTGCTTAAAGCATTTACAAGCAGTGTTATCCAACGAGTATATAATAAATTACTTACTTTATCCTCCTCCATTGAAAAGTTTATCCAACTCAGTTTGGTACATACATTGTTTATGCACATTTTTGAGATTGATGCACATGTTTGCCTTACCATTAAGCATTTTTTATCTGATATTCCAAAATGGACATAAAAATAGGGAGATAAAAGCATAGCTAACGAAATGCTCATTAGAAAAAGCCTTAAAGGGTTAAGGCATAAAGGGTTAAGGCACCTGTAGTAACCGAGTAACTACAAATCGAAGCGATTTTACCATGGCATTTGAAGTAAAAACCATAGTAACTACAAAATGAACCACGTTTTTTTTAATGGTTTTACTACAGTAGAACCATTGTGACTACAAAATGATCCAAATTTGTACAAAATATCTGAAGTAAAACCATTTATGTATTCGTTCATTCTTTCATTCGTTTATTCATTTTCTTACATTTTTCCAGGGCCTGGTCGCGGGGCAGCAGTCTCAGGAGAAAACCCCAGACTTCGCCTTTCCCCAGACACTTCCTCCAGGGAGATCCGAGGTGTTCCCATGCCAGACATAGTCCCTCTAGCGTGTCCTGGGTCTTCCCCGAGGCCTCCTCCTGGTGGGGCATGCCTAGAACACCTCCCAAGGTAGGTGTCCAGGAGGCCTTCGAAACAGATGCCCGAGCCACCTCAGCTGATTATCTCGATGTGGAGGAGGAGTGACTGTATTCCAAGCTCCTGCCAGGAGGGTGCGCCTTTCCACTCTATGAAGGAAACTCATTTCGGGCTCAACTCATTTCGATCTTGTCCTTTGGGTCATGACCCAAGGCTCATGACCATAGATGAGAGTAAGAAAGTAGATTGAGCAGTAAATTGAAAGCTTTGCCTTTCGGCTCAGCCACAACGGACCGGTACATCAACCGCATTACTGCTGCCGATGCACCAATCCGCCTGTCCATCTCACGTTCCATCCTTCACTCATAAACAAAACCCCAAAGTTACTTGAACTCCACCACCTGGTTTAAAGACTTCCTTCCAAGCTGGAGATGACAAACCACCTTATTCCAGTGAATTAAAGCCATGGTAACTATAAAATTAATCATAGTTTTACTATAACATTTGAAGTAAAACCATTGTACCTATGACTCTGGACAAGGGATGTGAGGATCCACGTGCAGTTTATTTAAAAAAGGTCGTGCAGGAAATGGTCAAAAACAGGGGCAAACAGTAACATAAAGATAATCCAAAATATGTGATCGAAATGCAGGCAAATGTTCAGGCTAAGCGGCAAAGAATCATAAAAAATCAAAACAGACGAGGATCAAAACATGGCAAGACGAACAGGAAAACGCTTTGAAATGCTTCGCTTGGAAAACAAGACTCCATAAAGTGTGTGTGGGGTGAATATAAAGTCCATCTAATTAGTCGGTAATGAGTTGTCAGCTGTATGAGTGTAAACAGTAGAAAACAGGAACCGGTGTGTGTGCAGTGCATGCAGGGAGTTGTAGTTCCTTACTGTTGTGTGTGTGTGTGTGTGTGTGTGTAGTTATTCTATTTTTATTTATCATCTTTTTATTGTAGACATTATTGCATAACTTTTGATTCTGATTCCTAATGTTATGACTACTATAGCTTTACTGCAGTACTAATACTGCAATAATACTATAGTAAAACCATGTATTTTTTAAATTACTACAGTATGCATCAAAAAACAATCGTTACTACAGTCAATGTTTTCTTCAGTGTTGTCATAGTATTACCACACTATGCACAAAAACATGGTTACTATACTCATATTTACTAGTTTTGCTATAGTAAAGCCGTGGTTAATTTTCATGAGGGACTCTGCTGTCTTTCTGCTTTATTTCTGTTTCACACTGTGTTTTAGTAGTTTAGCTCTCCCGCAGCTCACGGAAATGCATTCGGCCCATAGGTGTAGATGTGCTTGTTATCCAGTGACACAGTACAGAGCCTTTTATCAAGGAGAAAAGAGGTTTATGGCCACAGCATTCACACCTCTCACATAAATCTGCTCCTGCAAATATGTGTAGCCTGAAAAACACAGCAGAGACTACAGGAACAACCTGGCCAGAAATGAATAAATAAATAAATAGAAATGTTCTGGGAACATTTAGGTGATGTTACCGATAAGATACGGACACGGGATGTTCTCTGAACATTCAAAACGTCCACATTATTGGAAGATTGCATTTGGCGAAACATTATAGGATCGTTAACTCTGAATGTTCTCTGAATGTTCTGAAACAATCACAGTAGCACTTATAAATATTTGACGAACATTCATTTATTCATTTTTCTTCGGCTTGGTCCTTTATTTTTCAGGCGGCACCTCAGTGGAATGAAACGCCAACTATTCTGGCATAGGTTTTATGCAGCGGATGCCCTTCTAGCTGCCACCCAGAACTGGAAAACACTCATACACACTCTCATTCACACACTGGGTAGAGAAAATAACACTAACTTTCTCTCACACTTCAGACCACAGCGTCTTCTCGACATGACTCAACCGGGATCTGCTGCAGTGTTTGTGGGCGGGCCGGGGGTTTAAATTTTCCTGGCTTTGCGCGTGCAACAATGCCGGTGTGGTGAGAGATCAGGACTCCCTTGACAATGGAGTCCGCCTATGACCCTGGGTGATCCTATTGGTTCACTGGAGTTGTAATAGGTATAGTTTGTAGTGCCTGTGTGTGTGTATATATTTATATATATATATATATATATATATATATATATATATATATATAT
>CAIGQQ010038027.1:2553951-2582963 GCA_903798035.1 Danio albolineatus | reverse complement strand
ATATATATATATATATATATATATATATATATATATATATATATATACACATATACTAGAAATCTAAATTCTGACTTTTACACTTTTTTCTTTTCTTTTATTAAATACTCACAGTATTTTCAAAGAATGTTGGTAGACATTGACTTCCATGGCATTATTTTTACTTACTATGGAAGTCAATATCTACACTCAAAAAAACTATTTTTGCTGGTTGTTCAAACTACTAATTTAAAATGAGTTGAATCAACACAATTCTTCAGGATTTTTTGGGACAACTTAATATATTTATGTTCAATCCACGTAAATTTGACAAAGCAATTAAGCTAACTTAATCGATTTGGATTAGGACAACCTAAAGGAATTGTGTGGAACCCAGCATTTTTTACAGTGTACCAGTATCCAACATTCTTCAAATTATTGTTTGTCTTAAAGGTGTGTGTAACCACTTGAGCATGAGTAAACGCAATTTTTGTGTGAAATTTCCTTTCAATAAAACCATGGTAAAATGACTATAATTTTACTTGCCATAGTAAAACTATAGTTAATTTTGTAATTACTATGGTTTTACTTTAAATGCCATGGTAAAACTATTTAATTGTGTAATTACAACTGTTTTTCTTCAAATACCGTAGTAAAACTATAGTTGATTGTGTAATTACAACAGTTTTTCTTCAAATAATATAGTAAAACTATAGTTAATTGTATAATTACAATGGTTTTTCTTCAAATATCATATTAAAACTATGGTTAATTGTGGAATTACAACGGTTTTTCTTCAAGTACCATAGTAAAACTATAATTGAGTAATTACAATGGTTTTTAATCAAATAATATAGTAAAACTATAGTTGATTGTGTAATTACAACAGTGTTTCTTCAAATACCATAGTAAAACTATAGTTAATTGTGTAATTACAACTGTTTTTCTTCAGATACCATAGTAAAACTATAGTTGATTGTGTAATTACAACGGTTTTCCTTCAAATAATATAGTAAAACTATAGTTAATAGTGTAATTACAACAGTTTTTCTTCAAATACCATAGTGAAACTATAGTTAATTGTGTAATTAAAATGTTTTTTCTTCAAGTACCATAGTAAAACTATAGTTAATTGTGTAATTACAACAGTGTTTCTTCAAATACCACAGTAAAATTATAGTTAATTGTGTAATTACAATAGTTTTTCTTCACATACCACAGTAAAACTATAGTTTAATTGTGTAATTACAATTGTTTTTCTCCAAGTACCATAGTAAAACTATAGTTGATTGTGTAATTACCACAGTGTTTCTTCAAACACCACAGTAAAACTATAGTTCATTGTGAAATTACAACGGTTTTATTTCAAATACCGTAGTAAAATTATAGTTGATTGTGTAATTACAATGGTTTTTCTTCAAATATCATAGTAAAACTAGTTAATTGTGTAATTACAACAGTTTTATTTCAAAAACCGTGGTAAAACTATAGTTGATTGTGTAATTACAACGTTTTTTCTTCAAATATCAAAGTAAAACTAGTTAATTGTGTAATTACAACAGCTTGGGCCCTTAGAATTGTCCTAACTTTTCCCCTCCTAGCCGCGCCCCTGACTACAGTTACTGCAATAAAACCATGACTGATTTTCATAAGGGGGTACTAGTGTTGACTTTATTATAATACTCACCGAGGGCAGCAGGGTGTCCTATGTTGAACACCGTGTGCTAGCGCTTAGCTAATTCTCTCATCTGTGCGCTGCTAGCAAGGTAGACGCTCCATTAGGCTCAAACACACAGCATGAATCATTGAGCACTGTTAATTCAAGACTTCCCTCAGGCCAGAGAGAGGGGAAACCGCCATAAACAGAGGCTTTTCACAATTATACACCGAATGTGACAGCCGCAATTAATTCTCTCATCTGAAGCGGCACAGCTTGTTTTGACGGGTTTCTGGGTTTGTTTGAGTTTAGAGACAGAAACCGCTTTTTGTCTCCTTTTTGGTTATGATAATCAAGAAATGAAGCGGTGTACTAATTGAAAACAAACACAAACCTCGTCTCTGCAAGAGCTGTGTGTGCGGGTTTTCTCCGCAGTGTATATTCTCTTTGTTGAGCTGCAGCGACATCCAGCGGTCGAACACTGGTACTGCAACACAACGTACATGAGAAAATTATATTCTTTTAACTCGGGGACTTTCTGTCATGTGTCCAGTGTGCTTGTATTGTCCTAGTCAATCTTGCAGAGAACTTGGTAGCACTTTATAATAACTACACGCTATGAATCATCTATTAAGCATTAGCAAATAGTGAATTCATTATTTGTTACACATTAACTCCACATTAATAGACATTAGTAAGCAGTTTATACCTGCAGCTACAAATGCTCTATTCTTGACTTATAAGTACATTCATAATGTGCGTAATAATTGTGTTTTCATACTTTAGGGACTCATTTTTCATTACTATTTTAAGCATCGCATCATTTACGAAGTAGTTATTTAAGAGTGGTTAGTAAATGATTAATAAACTATTCAAATCAACATTTATATATTGCATTGCTCAGGCATATATTAATAGTTAATTTTGTATGTTAATAAATGCTTTATTAACTCAACTTCATCCAGTTTTGTGACCTGATCTAAAGTGAGGACTGGTTATGCTTTATAAATCCCTTATAAATGATCGTTAAAGGCTCAGTTTTATTCTAAACAGGAAAAAAGAATATAGAAGACTTTATTCATTTCTATTCATTTAAAGGCTTAATGGGGCGCCACGGTGGCCTAGTGGTTAGTACGTTCACCTCACAGCAAGAAGGTCGCTGGTTCGATCCCCGGCTGGGTCAGTTGGCATTTCTGTGTGGAGTTTGCATGTTCTCCCCGTGGTTGCGTGGGTTTCCTCCGGGTGCTCCGGTTTCCCCCACAGTCCAAAGACATGCGTTATAGGTGAATTGGGTAAGCTAAATTGTCCGTAGTGTATGTGTGTGAATGACAATGTATGGATGTTTCCCAGAGATGGGTTGTGGCTGGAAGGGCATCCGCTGCTTAAAACAAATGCTGGATAAGTTGGCGGTCCATTCCGCTGTGGCGACCCCGGATTAATAAAGGGACTAAGCCGAAAAGAAAATGAATGAATGAATGAATAAAGGCTTAACTTGGGTTATTAGGTTAACTAGGCAGGTTAGGGTAATTAGGCAAGCTATTGTATAATGATGGTTTGTTCTGTAGACTATCAAGAAAAATAGCTTAAAGGGGCTATTCATTTTGATCTTAAAATGGTCTTTAAATAGTTAAAAACGGCTTTTATTCTAGCCGAAATAAATTAAATAAGACTTTCTCCATAAGAAAAAATATTATCAGACATACTGTAAAAATTTCCTGAATCTGTTAAGCATCATTTGGGAAATATTTAAAAAAGGAAAAACAAAAAAATCAAAGGGGGTGAATAATTCTGACTTCATTTGTACACAAATGAAACGGTATCGAATAATAAATAAATCTGTGCAATCTTACCTCAAATAAAATTACTGTACAGTTTAAACATCGCTAAATAACTTTAAAATGTTGTATCATAATATTTGTTAAATTATATTGTTGTTTTTTATCCAATTTTATGCTGTATTTTGACGCTCCTGTTATTCAGCAATGTTTAAACTTTAGTCATTTTATTATTTAAGTTGGATTGCAAAGATGTGTTGTTCATTTGATATTAAGCCTTTAATAATCATTTATAAGGGATTTATAAAGCATAAACAGTCCTCACAGATCAGGTCACAAAACTGGATGAAGTTGAGTTAATAAAGCATTTATTAACATACATAGTAACCATTACTATAGGCCTGAATAATACAATATATAAATGTTGATTTTAATAGTTTATTAATCGTTTACTAACTCATTATGAATGGACCTAAAACCACCAACTACTCTTAAATACAAATGGTTTGTAAATAATGCGATACTTAATTTAGTCATGATAAATTAATCAGTAACAAAGTATGAAAACACAATTATTACGCACTTTATGAATGTACTTAGAAGTCAAGAATAGACCATTCGTAGCTGCAGGTATAAACTGCTCACTAACACCTATTAATGCAGAGTTAATGCTTAACAGATAATGAATTCACCATTTGCTAATGCATAATAGATGATTCATAGCGTGTAGTTATTATAAAGTGTTACCCACTAGCAATCATAGACTGTAAAAGATATGGACGTAGTATCCGTGACGTCACCTATAGGTTTCTGAAGAACCCAAAAGAAGCTACTAGTAGACGTGGCCAGCCGTCGTCATTTTGTTCGCGTGTCATCGCACCAGCCGGGGCATACCAAACAAGGGCAAAGAGGCGGAGCGAGGGCGGAGCTACAGGACCTATGCTGGCATTTAGCTTAGAAGGGCTTTCTAATGGAAGAAACGCTTAATACTTCATTACCTGCGACTCGTTTGTGTTCTGACCACATGTGCTTGGTTGTACACTATATCAATAAAGTGTTTCGACTTTTAGAAACACTGTTGTAATACATTAAACCACTTAACATTGTTCTTATGACGTTTTTCAAGAAAGTGTGAATTACATCCAAATACTTCAGATATAGTCTCTGTTAGTAAATGCAGGGCTATTGATGAAATCCAAGCAGAACACTGTATGACAACGCTTCAGATCACTGTTCTAGAGCCTACAGCTAATCAATCTGTCAGATTCTGGAGTGCATTACAGCTCTAAAGAACATTATAAATGATAAATCATCTTTAACAAAACAAATACATTTATAGATATGGTATAAAGCATATAATTTCACTCACCTGGGAAACGGAGGCCACGTGAATGCTTTGTGAGCACAATTAAGTGCACACAGCATGTCATATCATCTGATAATTGTAGGAAATAATCCCAAAAGGCAGCTGACTGTGTAAAGCCATATAAGAAAACACAGAAATATGATGAATATGCAGAGATCAGTGCCTAATCAGCCGGAATCAGCTGAGGTGACGTGACGGCGACCAGCAAGACCTAGCTGTCGCTCAAGCGGCCACGCCCTTAATTAGGCAAACTTAATATAACTTATTATAATAGAATCGGATAAGTTATAAAAACATTCACCACCCTTGTCATGAAGGGTAATATCAGCTATATGAACCAAAATCATTCTTTGTAGCCGGCTGTAAAGACCTTTTTTCTGCTGTAAAGGCGGCCATTTTAACACTGGGCTCAATAGAAATGTGCTCCATATGGAGCCCGGACTAGCAGAATTTTGATGAATTGCAGTTTCCTGAGGGAAAGCGGGAGGTTGCCGCTTGCTAGCAATACATACATTAAAGAGCCCATATTATGGATTTTTGAAAATGACCTTCCATGCAGTGTGTTACACAGCTCTAAGTAAAGTGAAATGTCCAGCTGAGGCTTAAATCTGAAAGTGCAAAGTGTTTAAAACGATTGATTCATCTATAAAAGAGTCGACTCATTGTTGTTTAAATGAATCGTTATTAGAACGAGTCTTTAGCCGTTTCGGCTTGACGTCAACGCGAAACATAATAGTTGCGCGCACAGACCTGGGAAATTTGAACTGCCCGGCCCCGCCCACAGACAGGAAGAAAAAGTGGAAGGCAACAAGCACTGTATTGCAGTAAGTGTTGTAGCATAACCAGCGGGACAGCAGTGACGTGTGATCTGAGTAATATCTAAGTAAATCTTTATACTGTTTGATGGCAGTATAAAGATTTAGAGAGAAGTTATTGACAGCTTTTATAGTATTGGTTTTCGCGTTTTGCTCTTTGTAGACGGTCCCTAAGGATCGGTCTCTGCCGCCTGCACAGAGTTTAATATAATGCGTCCAGCGCGCAGGCAAAGCTCATTTTTAGGAAAATAAGGTTGTAGGTGATTGTATACATTGCGACGGTTGAAAAGAGGTGCTATTTGTGTAGGAACAATGTTTCGGTCATGAGTTATTGATCCGGAAAACACGACTGCTGCTAACTTTACTGAACTAATCGGCATTCCGGTTAAATCCTGTCCCGTAGACGCTGCTCTGAAGTGCGAGGGAAAAGCTGTGTTGTTTTCCCTACCTGGAAATCTCTTTTCTCTACCTGGAGTGGTTGAGTTTTTTTTGGGTAAAATACCTGAGAATTACATCCTCAACACGGTGCTGTGTTCGCGTCATCTCTCTGAAGAGAGCTACACAAATCTACACGCTCACGACGCGGGATTTGTTGCACGGTTGTTGTTAAAGGATGGATCAATACCCAGTTTATTTGGACCTGCGTGTTCTTCCAGTCGTGTTGACTGTAACAAGGTAAATATGGATGTAGTTGTCTGTATTGTGTTTGCTCCGTGCAGCATGTAGCGGTAGCCATTTAGCTTACTGCCGAATGTTACTATTTGTTGGCTTACAATAGTCCATGAAGTGTTAATTATTACTGAATGTTTGTTGTTATGATGAAGAATATAGCTATACGCTGTTGTACAAAAGCAGTGATTTGTTTTCAATATGTTCTGGCATTGGGCTGCTGTCACGTAAAGGACGTGACGTGGTAGCGTGACGTGGTAGCGTCACGTAAAGGAGGTGCTTGGGGAAAAAGACTCCCTCAGACGATTCATATGGGAGTCGGTGGGAAAATGAGGTAAAAATAAATAGATATTATAAGACATCGAAAGTGTTTTTTAACCTTGCATACATATCATCCTGTTGTTTGGGACTTCAAAAAGTGAAATTTAACCGTTCTCAACCCACCATATGGGCTCTTTAACTAAAAGTCAAAGAGACAAAGCAACAAAAAGAATAAATTCCCTTTTCCACAACATATGTAAATATTCAATGATGGATTTAATGAAAACAGATTCACAGTCAGTGCACAAAGATTTTGTGGCCCTACTTATGGTTTTTATATCACTGCATTAAAAGAAGAGCCCTAATTTATGAAGTCCCGCCGTAAACACTGCAGAGATTTTTCCAAGGGCCTGGCTTTTCAAAAATGCACACATCCTGAGGAAGAAACGCGCTTCCTGATGCCCCGTTCAACAAAGAAAGGCGTATCCGTGTGCATGTGTGTGTTCAGCGAGCGTTCAGAATCTGCTTCACGTTCACCTGCGAGGATGAGAGCGGGTCTGCTGTGGCTCGGCCTGGCCGGACTGTGTAAGGATACACAATTTTTCAATTCCCACCATTTGTTGTTATCTCTTCAACGTCTTCATCCTGCTCTTTTCTGCTTCCTCTCCTGCAGGGCAAGCGCTCGGCACGCGGGCAGGTAAGACCACCGTTCATTTGCTTTAGCTGGACAGTTTCGGGACAGGAAGGTTATTTTTACTTCTCGCAGACTAACACCTGAACGCTTGATTTATGTAGCTGGGAGAAGGGAGAGTTGAGATTTTAACCCTTGTGTGTATGATAACTCCTAATAACTGATTTATTTGATCTTTGCCATGTTGACAGCTCATTAATATTAGACTAGATGTTCTTCAAGATACTAGTATTCAGATTAAAGTGACATTTTTAAGGATTTACTAGGTTAAAGTTAGAGTAATTAGGCAAATCGTTGTATTACAGTGGTTTGTTCTGTAGATGTTACTTAACCTCTAAGGGCTTGAGTGTCTACATACATGGACAGCACATTTTAGCTCTGAAGTGGCTACTTAAAATACTTTGAATGTTTAATATTTTGTAAAGACATACAGTGTCATCCTGCAACTGTTTTGCAGCATATGAAATGTCCCAAACATTATTTTTAACAGTCCAAAATGCAAAGCAAGTTAAATAAGCATTAAAAAAGTCAGGAAAAAGTGTCTTATGTAAATTCAGACCACGAGTCCACAAATATGGACATACTTTTTCTCTAAAAGTACATATCAAAAGATGATATATATATATATATATATATATATATATATATAAATGCCAGGTATGAGTTCTCCTAATTCAAGAAAATATACTGGATCCCGAAATAGGATCCAGGCCCTCATAAGTAGGGCCAGACGGAATCTGTGGACATTTTTTGCTATTTCTGCAGAGTATTTTGTTAAAAATCTGCGGATTTATGCGGAATGATTTTAGCAGTATCATAACTAAAATCTTTCATTCATTTATTCATTTTCTTTTCGGCTTAGTTCTATTATTAATCTGGGGTCGCCACAGCGTAATGAACCGCCAACTTATAAAGCATTTGTTTTTACGCAGTGGATGCCCTTCCAGCTGCAACCCATCTCTGGGAAACATCCATACACACTCATTCACACACATACACTACGGACAATTTAGCTTACCCAATTCACCTGTACCGCATGTCTTTGGACTGTGGGTGAAACCGGGGCACCTGGAGGAAACCCACGCAACCACGGGGAGAACATGCAAACTCCACACAGAAATGCCAACTGACCCAGGCTCGAACCAGCGACCTTCTTGCTGTGAGGCGAACGTGCTACTCACTACGCCACTGTGGCGCCCCAACTAAAATCTTAATATATGAAATAAAAAGTAATACCTTTTAAACTTATATTTAATGTTTACAATGCGAATCCAATTAGATCCACTTTATTTGGTAAACGAAGCAAGTCTCTCATATAAAATCTCTATTAAAAGACAGAAAATATTACTTTACAAACTGTATTGTAAATAAATCACATGAATATTTTCATATTAGTCAATAATATTACTGAAATTAATTTGAAAACTGATTAAAAATACATTTACACAAATTTAGACCTGTAAATAAACAGAATCAATGATGGGCTAAACATATGTGCGTGCAGATTCCGTGTGGGCCTACTCATAAGTCAGTGCGAGCCTTGACTATCCACTGGCTCAGAGTCTGCTTAGACACATGTGCCCCCGAATGAACGATTGTTACATTGAACACCCTCCAGATGTATGTATGCGTCTAACACTCACACTGGGCTAAGCAGAAAAGCACTCTTGATCTGGGTCATAAAGGGTTCAGGATTAAAGGCCTGCAGCACCGTAGGTCATACCACCTCAGTGGAGACCTTAAAGTACCACCCTGATCTGGGGTACAGGAATGCTCTTACCATGAATTCCAAACAAGAGGGAGCTACAGACTGTACTTGTAAATCTCCTACTCTTTTGAGAGAAAATGCGATTTAAGCATTAGAAAATTTACTGACACATCCTCAATGGGTTCAAAAAGGGTCTGCCGACAGGCCCTCGAGCACTATCGACAGATCCTAAGTAGGAACCCTACTGGTGCAATTAGGCCTCTACCTCCTGGATCCATGGAGGAATCTGACCACCAGAGGGTCTCTGCCAAGACCATCAGTACCGTATGCTTTATACATATACTTTAAGCACCATATTCAAAATGCTCCTGAATGAAATTCCAGCACCAACCCCACAGGCAGTAAGATGGACCCAGGTGGTGGTCGGTACACCACGAAGTGAACAATTTCTACTTGGTGACATACAATCTCCTCAGGGAAGGGGCTCTGGAGCAGAGTATGGTTTGAACAACCATACAAACCAGGATCTATGACTTGGGTACCTCAGAGTCCACACCCATAGCTTCCACAGGTCTGGACGGGGGTGCATCACCCCGCCGCCTGGTACAGAAGAACTCTCTGAATGAGAATCTCCCATATATATAATATAGGATATAACCATCCCTCCTTCTTTAGAACAATGAATTAATAATATAAAAAACTAATTAAATAAAAACTATGGCTTCCTTCCTCAGAAGGGAGTCTACTTTCTGTTTTTATTTTATTAACCCTTGTGCACTGTTCAAATTGACTACCCTTTCATTTTGTTGGTGGCTGTTTTTGCCCCATTGACTTCCATTATAATGCCATCTTTTGATTTCAAAGTCATTACACCATATAATCATGCATGCATTCTTGATTGTTGGGGCTTTTCCCCATTGGGAAGAGTTAAAATGTTTCAATTTTAGTGTTGATTTTTAGTTCGCACCATTAACCCTTTAGATAGGCCTGAGCAAAAACTCTTCTGAATAAGTTCTCTGGAATAAATCTAAGGGTTTCTGCACTGCAGTTGATGATCAACAATAAAATTGACAAATTCTACCTCTTCCCAACAGGGAAAACCACCAACAACCAAAAATGCATGATTATATGCTGCATGGCTTTGCAATCTACAAAATGTCATTATAATGGAAGTCAACGTGGCAAAAACAGCCTCGAGCATAACAAAAGGGTAGTCAACTTGCCCAGTGTGTATTGGCAAATTTTAAGTGAAGCTTCACAAACTAATTTCGAGAAAGAGCACGTGATATGATAGATGTCAGCTGGTCTCTCATCTACAATGATTAGTCAACCAATCAGATTAATTCAACCCCACTATAAGTAACCCAGCAAATAACACTCCCTTATCAGTGTTTTGCGAAGAAACCCCCCCATCCACCCCTTCTATCTTTAAACCTGGGAGCCCTCGAGAACTACCTGATCTCGTACTCCCCTTTACATGCTCATTCTACCAGGCGGGAGCCCTGGGCTCAACTATCTCCGAGCTCAGGGTTCTCTCCCGGGACAGCATGCCAAACAATATCTAAGTGTGAACTCTTGAAAAGCATTTTTCTAATATATGGGTTAAAATAAGCTTTGTGACCAAAAATCATTCCATTTGCTGAAACACAGATAAAGCTGTGGCCAAATTAAGACTCAAAATGGATGAAAACATCCCCAACAGCACGCAAGGGTTAAATCAGTTTTTTTTCCTCTCTCTTTTTGTCAGAATCGTGATCTCTATTAAAAAAAAAAATCAAGATTCTCAGTTCATGCAGAATTCGTGCAGCTCCTCTGAATCTGAGATGCACTTTTGTGCTTTGATCTTTGCTGTGCACAGTTTAGCCGCTCAAAGGAAGCTAGCTGAAGATGTTTAGTCTGCGTTTAATTGGAGGCTCAAACAAGATCAGTGGTGTGGATTAGACTAGTGCTCCTGTTTGTCGGGCTGTGCACTGTGTACGGACTCCCGAGGGAGTCATCTTTTGTGTTTGTTTATGTGATTTCCTTCCTTCCGCTTCCTTCTGTTCGGAGCGCCGCTCACTGTGGCCTGCTTTAAGACTTTTGGAAAAGAATTACGTAGAGCTGAAGTCAATATTATTCGCCCTCCTCTGAATTTTTTCTTTGTCAAATGTTTCCCAAATGATGTTGAACAGATTCGGGAATTTTTCACAGTATTTCCTATAATATTTTTGCTTCTGGAGAAAGTCGTATTTACTTTATTTTAGCTAAAGTAAAAGCAGCTTTAGCCATTTTAAAACCATTTTAAGGTTGTCTCCAGAACAAACCACTGTTATACAATGACTTGCCTAATTACCCTAACTTTACCCTAATTAACCTAGTTAAGACTATAAATGCCACTTTAAGCTGAATACTAGTATCTTGAAAAATATCCAGTCAAATATTATTTACGATCACCAGCGATCTCCGGCTGGTAAAAACACACACACACTCCATGAACTACAAAGCTGCTTGTATACGGACTACAATTCCAGTCATGCAGCACACACACACTCCTGCTCCAAATCACCATTGATTGCACACACACCACCGGAGGACTGTCAAGGACTGATTACACACACTACGTAAGCAGTACTAACACACACAGTCTTCGCTGAGTATTGTTAACGGTATGTGGCATTACAGCGCGTTTACCTTGTCTAGTCTTTAGTGTTTTGATCCTAGCCTTGCTTGTTTGTTTATCCTTGCCTGCTACCAGCCTTATTGACCTTCTGCCTGTACTACTAGTGGTGGGCAAAGCGAGGCTTCATGAAACACTGAAACAGTCGAAGCAAATGTGCTGAAGCTTCGAAACGTTTGGAAACCCCACTCTACGGTGACACCTAGTGGTCATTTTCTGCGTATTGCATTGGCACAGCTTCAGCAAACAACCTGTTGAGCAAATTAAGGTGTTAAACCTTATTTTGAAATTCAGATCTTCAAGCGGTTTAGTGGAGCGGTTAGGGTTCTTGACTACCACGCAGGTATAGTAGGTTCGAATCCAGGCTGTTACAATCATTTTGAAATTCTTTAATATCAGTTTGCTCTGTTCTTGTATCGTTTTGTTTCAACATTGGTCTGACATACGAATAAACACTTTGTGAATAAATATGTCTTGTTTAGGTCATTAAACATGGTTGTTACTAGATCACCTACGGCTGTGGCCAGAAGTTAACAATAATTATTTTTTATTTTTCATAAAATTTACTATTTATTGTATTTTATTAATATTTACCCTAAACCCAATGATCACAGTACTGTAAAAATATGATTATTATACAGTGTTACAAAAATGATGCTATATCGATGGCGCATCAGCAGCTGTATCCTATCCAAACTACACCAAAAAACAGTAACATGATTAAAATGCATAAAACCATGATTTCGGAGTGTTTGTACAGGGCGGGATTCGAACCCAAAAGTCATTTGAAGCACAGTAGCAACATGCACATGTACGGTCCACCAGGCCATATGAGACAGAAGATTAATCTGACCCTGTCAGTCCAATGTCAGGTGTTTCGAAACACTTTAGTCACGTGACCTAGTGGTTCGAAACACTTTAGTCACGTGACTTAGGTGTTTCGGATCCTGCTTCGGTGCAGTGTTTCGAAACACTTGCGCTTCGGGATCTCGACACTGAGCCGAAACGTCAGTTTCACGTCAGCCATCCCTATGTACTAGGCCTATGATTCTGAATACCTGTATACATCTGTTTGCCCCCGTTGACCACTGCTTTGCTGACGTCCAAATGAATCTACAATTGGACCTTAACTGCCATTGTCAGTGCCATGATTACAACGCTGGGTAGTGACAAAGATAAAAGAAATCAGTTATTAGAAATGAGTTAATTAGTTAATATACAGGGGGGCTAATAATTCAGGAGGGCTGATAAATTAACGGTATGTTATTTAAAGTCAACATACAGACACCATCACTCTTCAGAAGCGCCAGAAAGGATGACTTTCCTGTGAACCGCAGCACATATTTCTGGCTCTCGTTCAGCTTGTGATTATAAAATGCACTTAATTGGACCGTGCACTTGGAGTGAACTTAAATTTCATATTAATGCAATAAAATGCACTTAAAGGTTCTGTGAAGTGCTTTGAAATGTGCGTATTTCCCCCCCAATGTTTTACATAATCTCAACTGAAAATGAAGAGAGGGCGGGGCATATAGTAGCTCCTCCCCTTAAAAAAAACAGCCAATAGCGTTTAGTTTTCATCACAGCTGTGTCAGTGAAAGCGGTTGAGTGCAGCAAATGAAAAGAAGGTGGCGAGGGATTTCAGATACTAAAGAGCATTGGTCAGAAATTTTGAGAAACTGCAGTATGAGATGACGTTGATCAAGCTTTGGATGTTTACATCAGTTTTAGTATTTTCTAAACATGAATTTTGTCACTGTTTTGAAGCACACTAGCTAATAGATATCCTGAAAACTAACAGACTGAAACTAACATCTACATTTCTTTTATTATTTCACGAGACCTTCAATGGGATTGCTGACCCCCTCCATACATCTTGTTTCGAGCCCTTTAAGCATTAATTAGGGGAGTCAGTCCATTCAAACCCCCCCAAATTCACACCCTGGATACGTGGAATGTTTAAATCAGACGTTTTCTCTTATATTAATGGATTATGAGAGGATCACATGCTTATGATTGACCACAGCTGGTCCCGCATTAGCTGACATGATTCACCAATCAGACGATTCCAAAGTCACCATAAATAAATATTTCTTTCCTTAAAGTTTCTAACCTTAGTATCTTCGTCTTGAAGAATCCCCCTTCCACCCCTACACCTCTTCCCTTTTCCTAGATAGATCAGCACGGCAGCCCAGTGGTTAGCACTGTTGCCTCACAGCAAGATTGTCACTGGTTCAAGTCCTTACCAGGCCAGTCGATGTTTCTGTGTGGAATTTACATGTTCTCACTGTGCTCGCGTGGGTTTACCCAGTTTCCTCCCACCCTCCAAAGACACGCGACATAAGTGAATTGACCAAACCAAATTGGCACCACAGATGAGCTCTTAGGCCCTGTTTACACGAATGTGTTTTCGTTTTAAAACGCTTAAGTTTTGCTACGGTTACGCCATCCGTCCACACTACGCCGGAGTTTTCGAGTCCCGAAAACTGAGCGTTTTGGAAATTGCTGGAGAGGCCGTGTTCATTCTAAAACGCTGCTGCTCCGTCTCAGTGTGGATGGGGAAAACAGAGACGTGAGTCGTGGCTGCTGAGATTCGCTACTCGTTTGGGGCTTTTGGGTCATTGCGTGTCCTTCACTTATTCGTCAAGCCCAGACAGACCAGCCTTCACTGTAAACAACAACATGGACACAGAAATGGGAGCGTTGTTTGCACTATTGTCCGTTTTAGGTGCCATTGTGCAGTTAAACTCTGCCTTTTTTACTACAACAGTTGCATATATTCGCAAGAGGCAAGCTACTGTTCGAGCACTCGCTAATCGCTCGCGTTTCAAGCGGCGTAAGCCCTATTTAGAATGCCGAGCGAGACACATGCTTCCTGTTTATACTTGAACGCGCATGCCCAGAGGGCGCCAATGGTCACAGGATATAAGTTTTTGGTGGAGTAGTGTGGACGGAGATATGTTCAGAAACGCTAGTGTGGACGCGGATCGTTTTCATGCTAAAACGCCGTTTTAAAACTAACACTAGTGTAAACGGGGCCTTAGTCAGCAGATAATCTCTCTTTAGCACTCCCTAATTCGTCATTAGCCATTAAAAAGCAAGGGAGTTCTCGAGACCTACCTGAGCTCAAACTCCCCTCTTGCCCTGCAAATGGGCTCAGAAGTCCAACCCAGGCTCATTCTGAAAACGTAGTCCTAAGTACATTTCTGGAGGCCGCGGAATACGTCCCGGGAGGTACGTCTTTTTGCACTTTTTAGATTTGCGAATCCACAAGAGACTGCTGTGTATGCTTTTTGAGATCTCAAATGTCTCTCGCGAGTGCCGTTCACGCCCGCTGTTCTCGTGTATCCCACCAGAGGCCGCTGACGGCTGACTGAATGACTGACCGACCAATCGACAGACCCACCCTCCTCCTTCCCTAAACCAAACCAAAATTTTATCGATTGACCCGCCCACACACTTCCCTAAACCTAACCAACCACTCAAAAAAACAATCCAGAAAAAAATTAAAAGGCCCTCGTCTCATTTTCACCTCGTTTTCAGACTTTTCCGAATTCTCACCCTGTTATTTACTGGCTTATTTTATTTTTTGGATTCTGTTTTTGTCTTACCTGCTTTCTCGAACCGCTCCTCACCAGACTCGAACCCCGTCATTGTGATCACTTGCTCAGTGCGTCTCAAGTCCGCCGACGAACATGGCGAGCTAACGGGACAAACTGGTTGCAGCGGGAAAGTCGTCCACACGGAGGCGAGCAGTCAGCTGGTAGGCGCGAATAGGAACGCCGTCATACCGCCCAGTAGCGTTCGTTTAAAAAAATGAAATGCAGCCATACGTACCTCTGATCACGTGATGTGGGGTCTCCAGAAACGTACATGAGACTACGTTTTCCACATGTTGCGGATATCTTCTGAGCTCAGGGCTCTCTCCCAGTACAGCATGCCTAATCAATCATCAGCTAAGTGTGTACTCTTGAAGCATGAGTGTGTTTTCATATCTGTTTCTCTGTCTGATCAGCGATCACCATCGATCAGGTGAGGCTGACTGTTCTTCCAGGTAATGAAGTGGTCAGTGGCACTAATCTGATCCTGCGCTGTGAGGCCAATGTCAGTCACAGCCTGCCCCATCCACCGACACACTCCTTCAGCTTCCTGCAGGACGGACAGGTGGTTTACTCCAAAAACATCAGCGCCTCTGTGGTGGAGCGCACCTTCTCTCCGGCCCGCGTCTCCAACTCGGGCCAGTATGAATGCAGTGTCCGCATACAAGACAAGGCCAAGACAAGTAACAGGCAGGCACTGCGCATCACAGGTGAGCAGAAACACTGCGTTAATGGATTAAAATTTGGCTATAAAATTTGCACAGGGCAGCACGGTGGCTCAGTGGTTAGTGTTGCCTCACAGTAAGAAGTTCACTGATTTGAGTCCCAGCTTGCCATTTCTGTAGGTTGGCTTGGGTTTCCTCCGCGTGCTCCGGTTTCCCCCACTGTCCAAACAGATTTGAATAAACCAAATTGGTCATGGTGTACGAGTGTGTGTGTAATGAGAGAGTGTATGGGTGTTTCCCAGTGCTGGGTTGCAGGTGGAAGGGCATCCACTGCGTAAGACACATGTCAGTATAGTGTTCGGTTCATTCTGCTATGGCAGGGATCACCAATCTCGGTCCTGGAGGTCCGGTGTCCCTGAAGGGTTTAGCTCCAACTTGTCTCAACACACCTGCCTGGATGTTTCAAGTATACCTAGCGAGAGCTTGATTAGCTTGTTCAGGTGTGTTTGATTAGGGTTGGAGCTAAAATCTGCAGGACACCGGACCTCCAGGAACAAGTTTGGTGATCCCTGTCCTACGGTGACCCCTGTAAGAGACTAAGCTGAAGGCAAACGAGCGAATGGTTAGGTCAGGATCAACAAATGCAAACAGTATTTTGGATATTAACCTGAAACCGTGTAGCTTATGTGACTTATTGTGGAGCGGTCAGAGGTTAAAAAGTGTGTTTAACCCCCTGCAGGCCTTCAGACGCCCATGATGAAGGTGAAGTCTGACATCGTGTCTGAGGGTGAAGACATCATTGCCACATGCAGCGCTGCAGAGGAGACAGGCACTCTGGTATTTTTCTTCTACGAGGACAATCAGGATGTCAAGAGAGTTGTTACTAACACCAACACCGTGTCGACCACTCTGACTACGCAGAAACTTAATGATATCTACCTGCACTGCTCCTACATGGCTATGATGCACCCCACCGGAGGCATCTCCAACAACAGCAACACAGTCAAAGTTATTGTACGAGGTAACGTAACATTTCTTGGTCAAAGATGATTGTTAATGGCACTTAGCATGTGTTCACTCTTGTGGTTTGGTGGTCTTTGTTCATATTGTGTTGACGAGGAAAGAAACGTGTCAGTTTATTTGTCATTTGTGAGACAAAATGGTTTTTAAGACACATTTTGGAATGCACAATGCTCGGCAATGGGCAATACCTCCATCTCACATTGGGAAACAAGGAAAGCCATTTCCCATATTTGTACTGAACTGTAATGGACGACATCACAAATATGACCCAAGCTTTTTGTGTTTTTAAGGTTTCATATTTTGAGATTATGTCCAGTTTTTGGGTATTTTGCCACATAGCAAAATTTCTCTGGTCCACACAATCATATTTTGCTTGGCCCACATGCTGCAGTGAATTACGGTACATGACTGGACAAAGTCTGGCTTCCAAACAAGGGCCAAAAAATGGACCATAACTGGGCCATGTCTTAGCCAAGTTAATGACCATAACTGGGCCAGATATGGCCCATGTTGGCCAAATGGCCCATTTTTAACTAGTAATAAATATTGCATTTTGAAAGTAACTTGGCCAACTGTGTTCATAACATTGCTAATGTTCGTTAGAACCAGGATTAGATATTAGGGGGGACTTAGAGCAAAATTGACTATTTAAATAAATGTTTTATTCAAATAAAAACAACTAATTGGAGATTCATTTCCCTTCTCACTTTTGAGAAAACTTTGAGAAAACTTTTGAGAAAACTTTGGCCCACGGGCCCTACTTTGGGCACCTCTGCTTTATAGAGTACACCCATTTATAGAGTACGCTGCTCATTGCATTAACCACACATTTTTTATTTCACAGATCTTAAGATCACCCCAGAGATAAGCATTTCCCCCAGTGTGAACGTGGTCGAGGGTGACCGGGTGCAGATCAAATGTGAGATTCAGGATACCTCAGATCTGGAGCTGTTTCTCACCAAAGACAGCACCATACTTCGCCAGTTTCACACATCCTTCACATACAGCCTCACAGTAAGAGCGGAGGATTCTGGAGTTTATGTGTGCAAAGCTGAGAAACAGAGCGTGCAGAAGAAGGTAGAAGGTCGACTGACTGTAACAGGTAACTTACAACCAATATCTACTCTACAATGAGCTTTTACGCTGGGTAGTTCTAAGAACTCAGTTATAGGAAACAACCACCAGGCCAATCCTAAG
Organism: Danio albolineatus; assembly: GCA_903798035.1. Taxonomy (NCBI): domain Eukaryota; kingdom Metazoa; phylum Chordata; class Actinopteri; order Cypriniformes; family Danionidae; genus Danio; species Danio albolineatus. The sequence continues at coordinate 2,564,902 of CAIGQQ010038027.1, read as the reverse complement.
AAACCCTTGACATCAAGTGGGCTTCAACAATACAACTAGACTTTCAAACTCAAATCCTGGAGGTCCACAGCTCTGCAGAGATTAGTTCCAGCCCTGCTTCAACAAATCTACCGTTAGGTATCAAACAAGACTAATGCACTCAATTAGTTGGTCACACTTTTTTTTTTATGGTCCGTTTATTGAATTTAAGTACTAATTCTCATTAAATTATAAGTAGACTCATAGGTTGGGGTTAGGGTTGGGGTTAGTGGTTAGTGTTATTGTAAGTTGACATGTACTTGCAAAGTTTCTTATAGTCAGTTAAATGTCTGTTGAATGTCAGTATCAACAGATATTAAGCAGACAGTCTACTAATACTCAAATGGACCATCGAAATAAAAGAAAATTGGAAGAAAATTGTTCAAAGCTGCGGGCCCTCCGGGAACTGGGTTTGAGACCTGTGAACTAGAGGATGGAGTGATCAAAGATGTTTTCATTGTGTGTCATGAGTTTCATAATAATACAAATGGATTAACTAAATTGATTTAAAGTGGAAGTAGAAAGGAAGACTAATGTGTAGAGCAGGGGTGCTCAACCCTGCTCCTGGAGATCTACCTTCCTGCAGAGTTCAGCTCCAACCATGATCAAACACACCTGAACCAATTAATTAGGACCTGAACAGCACTGGATAATTACAGGCAGGTGTGTTTGATATGGGTGACAGCTGAAATTTGCAGGAAGGTAGATCTCCAGGAATAGGGTTGGTCACCCCTGGTGTAAAGGCTCAGTATTATGCAGAGACTAATGCTGTGTTCACACCAGATGTGAAACACGGCAATAAATCGTGATATTCATGTGTAAATAGACGCTTAACAAATTCGTGCATCAAATTCACCTCACAATAGACCCGGATTCGCGTCATGGGTAGGGCTTCTGTCTGCCCGGTGACATTAGCATCATTGCTAAATGGCTAACATGGATTTTATTGAGATAGTAGGAAGCTTTAGGATGGCTGAAAAACTGCATAGATTCGTTTGGCGCAGCGTCTTAGTCCACTAGATCATTTCAGAGGTGCACTCAGCTACTCTGAGAACTACATCTGGATGATGATGGAAGCTTTCATTGGTGCTTCAGACTGAGCTGGGACCAGTTTGATGAGCTGTTGTTCAGTGACGGCAAGAGGATTTCCCCTCAGGACACCAACAACAGGCACTATCATAATCACTCCCCTACAAGAGCAAGCACCTGACTGGTTAACACAGCGCTAATGTCCACTGAAGTTTTTCCAACTCGAGCAATTCACTCAAAACGCCAAAATGCTCAACTTACGCTGCTTCATTTGTGTGGAACGCGTCATTGGCACCGCAGGATGTCTATTCACATCTTTGCATTGACTTTTACATGTAAACCACTCATGCTTGATGCTTCATCCGCGTCCGGTGTGAACACAGCATAAGTCTGATTATGTGATATTTATACATTGCTGAATACTGTTGCACAAAGCAGTATTATAATCATATTACAAAAGACAAATCAGAAGCTCGTGTGTTCATGTTGCAAAGCATGCTGCTAGCCATAGATGTGTACTGACAAAATCCCTTTAAGGCGAGTCGTGTCACTCGGCAGCCCTTTTTGAAACCCCACTCAGGCATTCTGTTTGAATGGGAAACATCAAATTCTCCAATATTTGACAAACTCACACCTTGTCCTCCTTCAGAGAGTCATCAGTCTGTGCGATTTGATGATTTGCTCCTCATCATAATCACACCCCTACAACAGCAAGCTCCTGATTGGTTAACATGGCACGAATGTCTGCCTGACTTCAGATTGTCCAATACGAGCGATTCGCACATTAAGCATGCCAAATGCGCAAAACGCTCAATTCGCAGCGCAGGATGTCTATTCGCATCTTTGCATTGACTTTACATGTCAATCACTTTCGCTTGATGATTCATCTACGTCTGGTGTGAACGTAACATAAAGGCTGATTTATACTTCTGCATTAAGCACGTGCGTATGCTCCGGCGCAGCCTGCGTGTGGTCCCATAGTCCTCACCATGGCCGTCACCGATGCTGACCTTTCAAAAATTGGAACTACACATCACAGTGACGCGTAGCGCAAGCTCTGTGATTGGTTGGCTTGGTAGCTTTGACGAGTGTGGGCGGGACTGAGAGCCTCACAAGCCCGATGGAGTGTCGAGTTCCATGAAGGAGCTCTAGATGGAAACTGTTGTTTTGTGTTCACCTTATGATTAAAGTTGTTGCACGTCTGCCGGTTCCCACCTCAAAATGAGCGAGTTTGAGCGACTTGTACATTAAAGTAGTGTTCAGAAAAAACAAAACACCAGCGAAGAAACTTGACACAGATAACATAAAAACCTACAGCCAGCTAGCGTCTCGGAAGTGTTCATGTTGCAAAGCATGCTGCGAGCCATGGATGTGTACTGACAAAATCCCTTTAAGGCGAGTCGTGTCACTCGGCAGCCATTTTTGAAACCCCACTCAGGCATTCTGTTTGAATAGGAAAACATCAAATTCTCCAATATTTGACAAGCTCACGCCTAGTCCTCTTTCAGAGAATCATCAGTCTGTGCGATTGATGACTGGCTCCTCATCATAATCACACCCCTACAAAAGCAAGCTCCTGATTGGTCAACATGGCACGAATGTCTGCCTAACTTCAGATTGTCCAATACGAGCGATTCGCACATTAAGCGTGTCAAATTCACACCGCAGTCTATTCGCGTCTTTGAATTGACTTTACATGTAAATCACTTTCGCTTGATGATTAATCCGCGTCTGGTGTAAACACACTATAAAGGCTGATTTATACTTCTGCATTAAGCACGCACGTATGCTCTGGCGCAGCCTACGTGTGGTCGCAAAGCCCTCACTATGGCCGTTGCCGACGCTGACCTCGCGAAAATTGGAACTACACGTCACAAGCACGCGTAGCGCAAGCTCTGATTGGTTAGCTTGGTAGCTTTGATGAGTGTGGGCGGGACCGAGTGTCTCACAAGTCTGATGGAGCGACTGTTTACAAGTGTCGAGTTCCATGAAGGAGCTCTAGATGGAAACTGTTGTTTTGTGTTCACCTTATGATTAAAGTTGTTGCACGTCTGCCGGTTCCCGCTTCAAAATGAGCACGTTTTAACCCAGTTGTACATTAAGGTAGCGTTCAGAAAAAACAAAACACCAGCAAAGAAACTCGACACAGAGGAACATAAACCACAGTGCCAGCTAGCGTTTTGAAAGTGTTATTGCAGAGCAACACAAACAGCAGAAGTATAAATGCACTACAACGCGCATTGCTTGTGCCGTGGGCCTCGATGCAGAAGTATAAACCAGGCTTAAGTTAATTTGACACTCTGGTTATTGCGGTGTATTTCTTTCCTAATGTCAAAAGTTATTTTATGATTTCATATTTAGTTTTATGAGCTGCAATAATGAACTGCATGTTAATTAAAATCATCTTTCCTCTTCAGCGCTGTTTACAAAGCCAGTCTTGACAATGAGCCCATATGAGGTTTTTGAAGGAGAACGCTTCAACATGACCTGCAGCAGTGATGTGATCTCCCCGCACAAGATCAGAAAAGAAGACATCAAGTATAATTTCCTGAAAGAGGGTCAATACCTTTTTACAAATCCCAACCTTCGCAGCTCCGCGAGCCAGTCCACCAATGGCAAATACTCTTGTATGGCCACAGCTAGAGGCGTTAACAAGACCAGCCTACCACACCATTTAAGAGCTAAAGGTGATGATTTTATGCTTTTGTCAAATCTGTTGTTAGAGAACATGTTTATTGACAAAAAAACATACCCTAGGGTCAACAGTTCCTAAAAAGAGCCATGTTAAAATAATGTGAAAGGCACTTAAAGAATCTGAAGAAACCCCTACTAAAAAAAACAGCTTAAAGTAGCCCAAGCTGATTTTAGCTAATTGACCAGCCTGATTTAGAGGGGTTTTAGCCATTTCCAGGCTTCCAGTTTTGGAAGCTGATTTTGTGGTCTGGTTTCCAGTCATTTCCAGCCTGGTCTTAGCTGGTTAGGCTGAAAAATGACCATCTAAAACCAGCTTGACCAGCCTGGTTTAAGCTGGACATAGCTGTTTGGTCAAGCTGGTTTTAGCTGGTCATCTCCCAGCCAACAACTAAAACCAGGCTGATTGACCAGCTAACCAGCTTAGACTGGTTTAAGCTGTTTTTTTTTCAGTAGGGACTGTATGTATTGTGGAATGAATGGATTTATTGGATGTTAAAGAGAATAATAATAATAATAATAATAAATTAATTGGGTAATTAATTACTCACAATATTGTCATTTCAAACCCCTGCCACCTTCATCTTCTGAACAAAAATGTAAATTAAATCCAAGAGCTCTCTGGCTCTCAATGGACATCAAGAGTCACAAGGTTTTCAAAGTTTTGAAAGGTACCAAAAACATTGTCAAAATAGCCCAAGCTGGTTTTAGCTGATTGACCAGCCTGGTTTTAGATGGGTTTTGGCCATTTCCAGGCTTCCAGTTTTGGAAGCTGATTTTTTTGGTCTGGTTTCCAGTCATTTCCAGCCAGGTCTTAGCTGGTCAGGCTGGAAAATGACCATCTAAAACCAGCTTGACCGGCCTGGTTTAAGCTGGACATAGCTGGTTTTGGCTGAACTCCCATCCTGGCTAGGCTGGTCAAGCTGGTTTTAGCTGGTCATCTCCCAGCCAACAACTAAAACCAGGCTGATTGACCAGCTAACCAGCTTAGGCTGGTTTAAGCTGGGGTTTTTTCAGTAGGGACTGTATGTATTGTGAAATGAATGAATTTATTGGATGTTAAAGAGAATAATAATAATAAATTAATTGGGTAATTAATTACTCACAATATTGTCATTTCAAACCCCTGCCACCTTTATCTTCTGAATAAAAATGACAATTAAATCCAAGAGCTCTCTGGCTCTCAATGGACATCAAGAGTCACAAGGTTTTCAAAGTTTAGAAAGGTACCAAAAACATTGTCAAAATAGTCCATGTGTCTTCAGTGGTTCAATCGTAATGTCAACAAGCTACGAGAATACTTTTGTGCCAATAACTTTATTCAATAGATTCTTCTCTTCACTTTGAATGGTTTACCTTTGACAGTGACAGCTTTGTAAGGATTAAGGCATAGGAAGGCATAAGTACGAGCCCTTCCATATAAAATGCGCTGTACGACATTCAAGGTTCAACTCGACTGCTCAAAGAATCATAAAAATATCCTTTGACTTCAGGCACGTGTCCATCAGTTGTATCCTTCACAATCCTTCATTCTGAAAAAAATGATTTTGTGCACACAAAAGTATTCTCATAGTCTCATAACTTACAACTGAAAACTCATGGAATATTTGGGGATGTTTTTGGTATCTTTCTGAACATTCCATGACTTTTTTGTTGTCTTTAGAGAGTAAGAGAGCTCTCGGATTTCATTTAAAATATGCTAATTTGTGTTCTGAAGACGATAAAAGGTTTCTGGACTAACATGAGAGTAAGTAATTAATGACAGAATTTTCATTCATCATTCTTCATAAAACTATACACTTCCAAAATAAAAAAAAATAATAAAAAATGGGATATTATGGAAAATGCAAATTTCCAAATTTACATTGACTTGTATTTTCATTGCAGACAATATGAACTCAAAGTATTTTGTTTTTTCTCTGGTCAACTTCATTTCATTTGTAAATATACATCCTTTCCTTTTATTCAGACCTGCAACACGTTCCAAAAAAGTTGGGACAGGAGCAGTTTAGGGCTAGTAATCAGGTAAACTGGTTAAATAATGACGTGGTTTGAAACGGGTGATGTCAACAGGTGATTGTAACTATAGTACAAAAGCAGCATCCAAGAAAGGTCTAGTCCTTTAGGAGCAAAGATGGGCTGAAGATCGCAAATTTTACAACAAACAAATGAGAAAATTATTGAAACGTTTAAAAAACAATGTTCCTCAAAGAAAGATAGAAAGACATTTGGATATTTCACCTTCAACATTGCAGAACATCATTAAAAGATTCAAGGAATCTGGAGGAATTTCAGTGCTTAAAGGACAAGGACACAAGCGTAAGCTAAACTACTGTGATCTCCAATACCTCAGGTGGCACTGCATTAAGAATCCTCATTCATCTATAAGCGATATCACCACATGGGCTTAGGACTGTTTTGGCAAACTTTTGTCACCACAATACGTATTACATCCACAAATGCCAGTTAAAACTGTACTGTGTTAAAAGAAAGCCCTATGTTAACAGTGTCCAGAAATGCCACTGACTTCTCTAGGCTCAGACACATTTGGTATGGACGATCACACAGTGGAAATGCGTACTGTGGTCAGGTATTTCAGATATTATTTGGGAGAAATGGACGCAGAGTGCTCCGAACAAAAGAAGAAAAGGATCATCCAGACTGTTACCAGCCACAAGTCCAAAAGCCACAGTCTGTCATGGTATGGGGTTGTGTCAGTGCCCTTGGCAAAGGTAACTTGCACTTCTGTGATGCCACCATTAATGCTGAAAAGTACATCGAGATTTTGGAGCACAATATGCAACCTTCTCTTCCATGGACACCCATACATATTTCAACAAAACCACATTCCGCACATATTACAAAGTCCCGGTTGCAAAGGAAGAGGATACAGGTTCTTGACTGGCCTGCCTGCAGTCCTGACCTGTCTCCAGTGAAGAATGTGTTGTTGCTCATCTTAAGACTTGTTTGCAGGAAGAATGGGACAAAATTACACCTGAAACACTTCATCTCTTGCTGTCTTCAGTTCCTAAACGTCTTTTATATGTTGTGAAAAGGAACGACAACATTTCAAAGTGGTAAAAGCTTTACTGTTTTTTAATCTTTACTGTATGTTTTAGAAATTTCAAGAACCAAAAATGCAATATGTGTTTAATTAAAAAATAAAATAAAAATTACAAGGAACATTACAATGTTTGTTATATTGTCTGCAACAAAATACGAGTCAAAGTAAATTTTATTTCATAACTTTCTTTTTTATTTGCGCTTACGTTTTTCAGATTTGGGGTTGTACTTTACAAAAAATAGGGATACTCTTTGGTAACTGATTGAGCAAATGCTAATGTTCTAACCCAGTGGTTCTCAAACTGTGGTACGAGTACCACTAGTAGTACACAAGCTTCCTTCTAGTGGTACGCATAGGAATCTCTGAATAATTAAAGTAAGAAAATTAACACACTTAACCCTTTGACGCGTACGTTAACACCGATGTGAGCAGTAAATTGATTTTAATAGGCTAAACGTGTTATTTAAGTGGCTGACAATAATAAATATTCTAAATTAGAATTAATCTGCCTTGTTTTTTGAACGGTGCAGTGCTGTAGCTGCTTAGATAAGTCCTTCTATGCTACTGTACTTCAACACCAGTAATTATGGTGGTACTTGGAGAGACAATTTGTTTCGAGGTGGAAAAAAGCTTGAGAACCACTGTTCTAACCTGATTCAGTGATCTATGCTAAGCTAAGCTAAAAGTAATCCCTGGAGATCAACTGAAGGGATTAAAAATTAGTAAAACTGAACTGTTTCACTTCTGAGGTGTTGTAAAATAATTCTGTTTTCTCAAAGAAGTGGGATTCCTGTAATGCTTGTATCATGCTTCTCATTTTCTTTCCTTCTTTTCCAGTGCCTGTTTCAGTGCCAGTCTTGAGTGCTGTTGATAAAGTGGTTGTTGGTCGACCTTTCAAGGTTTTGTGTGAGGCTAAGAACGGAACGCTTCCAATAACCTACACCTTACTGAAGGGCCGTACTCCAGTGGATAACAGAGTTGTCAGTGGAACTGAAAGAGCGATCTTTACCATCAGCTCCATCAGCTTTCCAGGGGAGATCGACAGCTTCACATGTCTGGCTTATAACCGCAGCCCAAGGTTCATAAGAACCAGCGACGCTCTAACAGCACCAGTCATAGGTGAGAGAAATACATCCTACTTCATCATTTGTTTTCCTAATGCTGTAAGGGTCCATCTATTAGTCCGATGACGGAGCTAACAGTATGGGTGAAGGTAAATGCATGTAAGCCTTGTAGCACATGTGAAAAGAAATATTTTTACTTATGAAAACTTATTTTGATTCGCTTTCATCTCCGAATTTAATCTGACTCCAATTTATTATAATTTAGATACTCATTCATTCAAGCCGATTACCTTATAGGTTATGATTTGGTCTAATTTAGATTGATTAACCTAATAAATCCTTATTTTCAAGTAATGGTTTATCGTTTACCCGAAGTCACCTGGAGTCAGTATGCTGGCCAGATACATCTGCTCACGGATACATCCTCACTGTTCTGGTTCTTAGATTTCCTTTAAGTAATAATAGGCCGCCCCATGCTTGCTCATACATAAAGAAAGTTGGATTTAGTTACTAGATTATAACATACTAAGTCAGCGGATTGTCAGAAATCAGCAGGTCTTAAATGTTGTGCCAAAATGCTTCATCCATTTTAGCCTGACTGTATGACGAATCCCGGTCGTAGGTCTGCGGAAACTCCAGCCTAAGACAATCTACTAGATTCAAATGATTTCAGGAGATATTCAGTTAAACAAGAATTTTACATTTATTTGTCAGGCAAAGATTTTCCATTCCAATTCTCAAAATTGCACAAGGTAAGCCAATTCAAATTGTACAACATCAATTCCTCCAAGATAAATTAAGAGTGAATACCTGACTATGTAGAAATACGTTGTAGAATCTGAGTTCTGATCCAGAGCTTCAGACACTCATACACTACAACAGGGTCCTTCAGTTACTGAAATCCCACTGATCCATACCACAACTTTAGCTTATGGCCCGTTTCCACTGAGTGGTACGGTACGGTACGGTACGGTTCGGTACGCTTTTAAGGCCGTTTCCACTGTCTAAAAGCGTACCGAACCGAACCGTACCGTACCACTTTTTAGTCACCCTTTGCAAAGGGTCCCAAGCGTACCAAAGGGCGACGAAAAGGCGGAGCTAGACGTGCAGCTGAACGCTATTGGCTTACAGAGATACGTCATTTGCTCACGCAACAAGCAGAATGAAAACAAAAGACCCGCCATGTTTAATACACAGCCGAGATACAATGCTCCGAAATAATATCAGCATATAATAACGAGCCATGGTCGACCCAAGCTTAAACAAACATTGTGGTCGTCTTGAACGGCCACAGAGCTGAGAGAAGAGCAGATTGTTATAGGTTACGAGCCCATAAGCGCGAGGGCGAGTGCTTTCGCTTTGTCGCTTGCGATCGCGTGCGCGTCAATATTTGAAATAACAAAGATCTTAACCTGGATTATTATAAACTGGGAATGACGGAGTTACTCTCTAACGAGAGAATAATGACGGAGAGGTTACATGTACTGGTGAAGATAAAAGACACAGATGAGAGGTTTGCACAGACGGGGCTCTATTTCGTATTGTTTTTGACCCTAAATAAGGCATACATGTCTGCTGTGTGTAGTTTTTCTGTAATTTGGTAACATCGGAGACTGTGTGGGGCTGTGTGTTCATATATGCTGCATTTATTTATTTGATATAATCGCGGACAGTAGGCTATTTCGCATCATTGATCTGCAGTTATAATCAGATCATGTTCAGTCAGTAATGACGTTTATACACCAGTGTTTATGTGTATAATAAAGCATCTGTTTTGTGAGAAGTGCTTCTCGTATGATTTTTGAACGACCCATAAAGCTTTACTGTTGACATTTCCTCGAGCGAAAACGACGTCAACAAACTTTCTGTTGTACACCACGCCCACCAAAAGAGCACCCTTTTGCAGTGGAAACGCAAGCCTGATAAAGGTGACCCGTACCGACCCGTACCGTACCGTACAGTACCACTCAGTGGAAACGGGCCATTAAATACTCAATCTCAGAACAAACAGCCATAAATTCAAGACAATAAAAGCGTCACAAAGACTCTTGCCTGGTGACTTTGAGGTGTTAATCATCTCTGGAGCGGGGAGCATCTGGCAGAGATTTTATCAAAGTCAAAACCCAAATAACCAAATACAAGTGAAATATCACAGTGACCTTAAGACCACTTTACCAATCACACAGAGACATTAAAAATGATACCAAACATGACAAGCTAACGTTTGTAAGTTTAGCAAATACACCACATATATCATTTCACCATAGAAACCTGAATTCTGGTCATCCCTGAGTGACCTTTCAATACCCCTGGTCGTATACATTCACATGAAGTCATCTTACAATCAAGTAGACATTCAGCAAATCAACAACAAAATCAACACAAGCTTAGCTAATGTACCCACAATATCTCTCTGTTGGTCAGTTCCAGTCTCGGAGCCCATGCTGAAGCCCCAGGAGATGACGGTGACCGAGGGCTCGGATCTGGTCCTCACCTGCAGTGTCCAGGAGGGCTCTTACCCAATCACCTTTACCTGGTACCACAACAAGCTTCTTCTGCCTTACTCCAGACAAGAGGTCCAATCCTTAAAAGCAAGTCACATCGTCAAAATGATCGAGCGAGAGCAAAGAGGAGACTACCACTGTGAGGCGTCCAATCAAGCCCTCGAAACCAAACAGAGTAAACCGGCAAGAATTGGAGGTATATTTGAAATAACACACCAACACACTACTTTGCAAATATTTTCAAATATTATCACCTCTGTCACAGAGATATCCGTAACAAAGAGATATCCATAAATATTTATATACACATTTTATGCATTTTAATTCACAGAATTCCAACTAACATGGTTTATCCTAAAACTTGCATTGTTTTTTGGTCACGTCCTCAACATATGTACAGTACATTTTCCTCGTTTAAAATTTTTAAACACATTTTCATGAGTTAAAAAAATGAAAAACTAAATGATAGCATTATTTTTCTGTAGAGAGCTAACCCTTATACATTTGGCTTGTAGATTTCAATTAACAGAATTTCTATGCTGTTTTATCCCCATTAAAATGTCTGAACCATACAGATTTGG
>CAIGQQ010038027.1:2519117-2553551 GCA_903798035.1 Danio albolineatus | reverse complement strand
ACATTGTATTTGTCTATATATAAACATTGTATTTGTCTATATATATATATATACATTGTATTTGTCTGTATATAAACATTGTATTTGGCTATATATTTATATAAACATTGTATTTGTCTACATATAAACATTGTATTTGTCTATAAATAAACATTGTATTTGTCTATATATAAACACTGTATTTGGCTATACGTATATAAACATTGTATTTGCCTATATATAAACATTGTATTTGGCTATATAAAAACATTGTATTTGCCTACATATAAACATTGTATTTGGCTATATATAAACATTGTATTTGGCTATACTGAGTATCAGAGCTGTGCAATCCATATAGTTACAGTCCCTAAGCCACGATTGGTCTGTGATGGTTTTCGGGTGTGGCTTAGCGAAGGGTCCAATTTCAGTTTGCATTCTAAAAAATAAAATATTGTAACATAAATGAAAAACATTATATTTGTCTATATATCTTTTTTTTTCATCAGATATTCCCATGCCCAAAAGCACGCCGGCTGAATACACCATCCAGCACACAGAAGTCCAGGTGTCGACACCAGGTGAGCTCAGATCTACACAACCACAGCATGACAACACTCAACCATGACCATAACAGGCAGTAAAAAAAGAGACGCTGTGGCATTGTTCAGAAGCGTGTAGTGTTTTTCATCCAGCATGAGACGCCAGGTGGCCATTTCCTGCGCGGGTAGGAAAGAGCTTCCTGTTTTCACAATGGGCCCTGGAGCCTCGTGTTCCTCGCAGAAACTTTGGCTATTGTTTCCTCGGCGTGAATAAACACTCAGCGGCCCCCTGTTCCCCAGTTGATTAATAGCGAGAGCTCTTGCTAATCATTGAGGTATGCGTGCGGAACAATGCAGAGGTCACGCAGGATTGGGTTTTGGCGTGCCCACGTATTGCCAAAACAATAGCAGCATCTGGAGGGAAACAGATTACTAGCGCATTAGCATGGCACTGACGCGATAAGCCTGAGGCGGGCACTGCTTGCTGAATGGAGCTGGTTCAGGAAATATGAGCTGTTGTTGTTAAATATTCATCCATTTTTGTTTATTTTTTATTTTTTTTAACATGGATCTGTTTTGATGCTGGATCCTTTTGTGTTTTTGTAGGCGTTCCGGAGCAGGCCGAGGGCGTAAGTTGACACACAGACACACATAAGTCCACATGTAGGTACTGATTGTACTTGTTTTGACACAAGGAGGCCCTCTTGTGGAGGTAACAGGTACCACAGAAAAAAATTGTACATTAAATCATACATCTAGGGCGACGCGGTGGCGCAGTAGGTAGTGCTGTCGCCTCACAGCAAGAAGGTCGCTGGTTCGAGCCTCTTCTGGGTCAGTTGGCATTTCTGTGTGGAGTTTGCATGTTCTCCCCGTGGTCGCGTGGGTTTCCTCCGGGTGCTCCCGTTTCCCCAACAGTCCAAAGACATGTGGTATAGGTGAATTGGGAAGGCTAAATTGTCAGTAGTGTATGTGTGTGAATGAGTGTGTATGGATGTTTCCCAGAGATGGGTTGCGGCTGGAAGGGCATCCGCTGCGTAAAACAAATGCTGGATAAGTTGGTGGTTCATTCCGCTGTGGAGACCCCGGATTAATAAAGGGACTAAGCCGAAAAGAAAATGAATGAATGAATGAATCATACATCTAAAGCAGGGGTCGGGAACCTTTTTTTTTTTTTTTTTTTTTTTAAGGAAAAGGGTCATTTCTGATATTTTTGGCAAATGCATTTATTTAAAGAGCCATTGGGGTTTATATACACACACAACTCAATATATACTACTACTACTATAATACAGGTACAAATAGAGTACTATAATACAACAAAAGCTTTATTTATGTTCATGCACACACAAATATGAAGCATCACATGTTGATTAAGTCCGTGAATGAGGAAAGGACAATTTATTTTAATTGTTATTTTTATTTTTCTGAAAAGCAACATAATTTAAAGTAAAATAAAAACAGAAACGTAAAATAAAACATTTTACTATTATAAAAATTACACAGTTACTTCAAATAATTGAAAATATAGTATTCAGCAATCATTTTAGCTCGTTTTTAAGAACATATGAAGAATTTAAATGCAAATTCTGACCCGACCATCCGAATGTCGCAGCAGAAACCGAGACTCATCAGACCGGGCAACGTTTCTCCAATCTTCTATTGTCAAATTTTGGTGAGCCTGTGTGAATTGTAGCCTCAGTTTCTTGTTCTTAGCTGAGAGGAGCGGTGTGGTCTTCTGCTGCTGTAGCCCATCTGCTTCAAGGTTGGCCGTGTTGTGCGTTCAGAGATGCTCTTCTGCAGACCTCGGTTGTAACAAGTGCTCATTTGAGTTACTGTTGCCTTTCTATCAGCTGGAACCAGTCTGGCCATTCTCCTCTGACCTCTGGCATCATCAAGGCATCTGCGCCCACAGAACTGCCGCTCACTGGATATTTTCTCCTTTTCGGACCATTCTCTGTAAACCCTAGAGATAACTGTCCCAGTAGATCAGCAGTTTCTGAAATATTCAGACCAGCCCGTCTGGCACCAACAACCATGTCACGTTCAAAGTCACTTAAATCCCCTTTTTTCCCCATTCTGATGCTCGGTTTGAACTGCAGCAGATCGTCTCGACCATGTCTACATGCACTGAGTTGCTGCCATGTGATTGGCTAATTAAAAATTAGCATTAACTAGCAGTTAGACAGGTGTACCTAATAAAGTGGCCGGTTATCGTATATTTTAAAATATCTTACATGTACCTTTGAAACCCATGCGGACACGGGGAGAACATGCAAACTCCACACAGAAATGCCAACTGATCCAGCCGAGGCTCGAACCAGCGACGTTCTTGCTGTGAGGCGATTGTGCTACTCACTGCGCCACCATGATGCCCTCTATATTATATTATATTATATTATATTATATTATATTATATTATATTATATTATATTATATTATATTACATTTGGACATGATTCTGCAAACTACTGAGTTTGAAGTCTGAAGTCTGAAGCTTATTTTTGTCTTTCTCAGCAGGCGGCCCTGGAGTACGTGCAACTCAACAACAGTGAACAGGAGGCACACGACACATAATTTATTCAGCTTTACCACCGACAGAAGCTGATTTTCAGTTACCATGCTCGTGCTGAACATTTTTAATATCGGATTGTTTGTTATGTTTTGTGATGGTTGTGTGTCAGAGATTAAAATCTGAGCTATCAGATCAAGTCTTTTGTGGTTCTGCTTTGTTTTTTCCTCATTGGCGTCACTTTCCTCAAGACGGCGAGGAACAGGAAAGACATCTTTTCTTTCAGGGAGTCACTGAGCCGCTGGATAAAGGAAGTCTTTAAAACTGAAGGCGTTCAAAAATGTCCTTTTAGGATCTAAAGCCTCTGCATATCTGTTTGGAAATGACTGCGTCCTTCGGAAAAGCTGCTGTAACATAATTGCGAGAATATCTAGGTTGTTTTAAAAGTTTTAGATTTTTTTTTTTTTTTTTGAAGGTTTTGAACTGTTGATTAATGTTGTAAACGATCTCAGACTGAAATGCAGTGGTGGAAAGAGTACTGAAAAATCATACTCTAGTAAAAGTACCATTACTTGCCTAAAAATGTAGTGTGAGTAGAGTAAAAGTATCTGCTGTAAATATTACTCAAAGTATGAGTAAAAAGTAGCCCTTTCAAAAGTACTCAAGAGTAGTGAGTAGTGAGTATTACATTGTTAAAAGCTGATGTGTTTGCATGTAATTTGTGCATGTGTGTGTAAACGTAACATGCAACAACGAGTTATTGCCCAGCAAGCACACAACGTCATAAGACATTTATATTAGGTTAGATTTTAGTTGTGATGTCAGGTGACCAAAATTCAATGTCTATCCAGCGTCTAAGGATGATGTTACTTTGTTGTCCAATAGCGACGTTGATATTTGGTTGATTTTAAATTGTGTTGGAAAGTGACCAAAATCCAACGTCGAGCCGACATCTTAAACCACCATCATATTGAAAATACTTTCAAATACTGACATTTATTCAGATATGGCAACCAAAATCCAACGTCTGAAAGACATCATAGTGGTAACGTTCAACAACGTCAAGCTGTAACATCATTAGATGTTGGTTTTAGGTTGGACATTGGACATTTACATCGGCCTGACGTTGGGTTCTGACGTCAAGCTGATTTTCATTTCCAAACAAAATGCAACATCCCCATGACATTAGGATACAACGTCAAACATCTTGTGCCTGCTGGCTGTTTAAGGCCATTTTGGTCATCAGACAGCAAACATCTGTCATCTTCTCATCAGTGACATGCATCTAAACAGTCTCTGGGTCAATGCATGTAAAGATTTTGGACATCTTCCTGGACATGTGCAATGCTTCCAAACAGTTGGCTGCAATTGACCCTTCGCTAAACCACACCCAAAAACTGCCACACACCAATCGTGGCTTAGCAACTGTAGCTACGCGCAGGAGTTCTGTCAAGCTTTTGAGTGAGGGAAACAAGCCAAAGCATTGTGCAAATAGATTGTGCAAATTTGATACCCGGTATCCTAAAAGTTTGGACAGGGTGGTGGAATTTTTTTCGCTTTTTAAAATCTAAAACCCAGAGGGGGAAATGCCAGCGTGGATCAAGCTCTGTAAGGGGCGCTAAAGGAGCGGAGTTTTGTGTTCGATATTCCTGACACATTCAGTGATAGACGGCAATAACTCACACACAAGATCTAAACTGTGTTTCCTACAACAATACAAAGCAGGTTATGTTTCACAGCTGTCTTTTTCTTTTTTCTTTTTTGCTCGATATTATGAGCATTGCTCCGTTTAAGCTCTCACCATAGTAGTCAATCTATCAGGTTTTTTGGCTAAAAAGAAAAAGAGAAATCACGGTTTAATTAGTTGCTGTTGAATGGTCAGCGTATGAGGCGGCTGAGCTAACCTAGCTTCAATTTTGATTAAATTATTTTCTAATCGGTTGCATATTATGTCATAAAAAAATACCCCTGTAATTCATACTGCAGTCCTTTTTTTGTCTGGCTATCTCAGATATCTCACCTGTTCGCCAAAAATGAATAATAATATCCCTGGCAATGTCTGACACCGGCGCATACATGTTGTAATAGACGTGCCAGGCACAAAAGTTTGACAGGCGTACTAACAGTAACTAAGGAGGGCGGGGCTTAGCGAAGGGTCAATTATAAATCGCCCATGTTATGAGGTAGTTCATTATGAAGCTATTTACCTTCTATGTGTGATTTGATTGAATAGGATCACAGGACTGATTTTTCTAATCCCGATAGACAAGAAAAAAGTAGTGACTGCAGGTTGAAGGAAAGTAGTGGAGTAAAAGTACAGATACTGCACTAAAAATGTACTCATAGGAGAGTAAAAGTACACATTTATAAAACGACTTCGTAAATTACAATTTCTGAGAAAAACTACTTAATTACTGTAATTTGAGTATTTGTAATTAGTTACTTTACACCACTGCTGAAATGTGAATGCTGTCATTAAAAGAACCAACATTGGCTCATTCTGAAAACATACCCCTTTAAACATATCTGGAGATCACGAATTATGTAGCCAGAAGCTGTATTTCGTCTTTAAAACAAACGTTACAGGGCGTTGTTCACGCTTACCTCCATGTGGTTGGCTTTTCCGATGTTACCAGTTTCTCCAGTTGCTCACCGCGTACGCCGGCGGACTTGTGATGTGGCGTGGAGTTGACAGTGACGACAGGTTTCAGTCCAGCGAAGTACGGTTCCAGAAAGCAGGTAAGACAACAATAAAATAAACAAGTAAATAGTATGCTTTTGATTGTTTTTGAAAACACTATTAGTTGGGTTTAGGGAAGGTGGTGGGTGCTGGTCGATCGGTGCTTTAGAAAACACTATTGGTTGGGTTCAGAGAAGGTGGTGGACGCTGGTCAATCGAAGCTTTAGAAAACACTATTGGTTGGGTTTAGGGAAGGTGGGCGCTGGTCGTTCGATGCTTTAGAAAACACTATTGGTTGGGTTTAGGGAAGGGGGTGGGTGCTGGTCGATCGGTGCTTTTGAAAACACTGTCGTTTGGGTTTAGAGAAGGCAGTGGGCGCTGGTCGATCGATGCTTTAGAAAACACTATTGGTTGGGTTTAGAGAAGGCGGTGGGTGCGGGTCGATCGGTGCTTTTGAAAACACTATCGTTTGGGTTTAGGGAAGGAGGTGGCTGCTGGTCGATCAGTGTTTTAGAAAACACTATTGGTTGGGTTTAGGGAAGGTGGTGGCTGCTGGTCGATTAGTGCTTTAGAAAACACTAACGGCTGGGTTTAGGGAAGGTGGTGGCTGCTGGTCTTTCGGTGCTTTAGAGAACACTATCGGTTGGGTTTAGGGAAAGGGGTGGCTGCTAGTCGATAGGTGCTTTAAAAAACACTATCGGTTGGGTTTAGGGAAGGGGGTGGCTGCTGGTCAATTGGTGCTCTAGAGAACACTGTCGGTTGGGTTTAGGGAAGGGGGTGGCTGCTGGTCGATTGGTGCTTTTAGAGAACACTGTCGGGTTTAGGAAAGGGGTGGCTGCTGGTCGATCGGTGCTTTAGAAAACACTATCGGTTAGGTTTAGGGAAGGGGGTGGCTGCTGGCCGATCGGTGCTTTTGAAGACACGATCGGTTGGGTTTAGAGAAGGGGGTGGCTGCTGGTCGATCAGTGCTTTAGAAAACACTATCGGTTGGGTTTATGGAAGGGGGTGGCTGCTGGTCGATCTGTGCTTTTGAAGACACTATCGGTTGGGTTTAGAGAAGGGGGTGGCCGCTGGTTGATCAGTGCTTTAGAAAACACTATCTGTTGGGTTTAGGGAAGGTGGTGGGCGCTGGTCGATCTGTGCTTTAGAAAACACTATCGGTTGGGTTTAGGGATGGGGTGGCTGCTGGTCGATCAGTGCTTTAGGAAACAGTATCGGTTGTGTTTAGGGAAGGGGGTGGGCGCTGGTCGATTGGTGCTTTTGACAACACTATCGGTTGGGTTTAGGGAAGGTGGTGGCTGCTGGTCGATCTGTGCTTTAGAAAACACTGTCAGTTGGGTTTATGGAAGGGGCTGGGCGCTGGTCAATCGGTGCTTTTGAAAACACTGTCGGTTGGGTTTATGGAAGGGGTGGCTGCTGGTTGATCTGTGCTTTAGAAAACACTATCGGTTGGGTTTATGGAAGGGGTGGCTGCGGGTCGATCGGTGCTTTATAAAACACTATCAGTTGGGTTTAGGGAAGGGGGTGGGTGCTGGTCGATTGGTGCTTTAGAAAACAGTATCGGATGAGTTTAGGGAAGGGGGTGGCTGCTAGTCGATCGGTGCTTTAGAAAACACTATTGGTTGGGTTTAGAGAAGGTGGTGGGTGCTGGTCGATCGGTGCTTTAGAAAACACTATCGGTTGGATTTACGTGAACAGAGGTGCGCAGTTGTACAAATATACAGCTGACAGACAGTTTGGGCTACTTATCAGAATTATGAGAAATGTCGGCTTGAAAGCATTTAACTGGATGAACATTTGTTAGTCTTATGTCTTATCCACAATATAAAAATATAAACACATCGAGATCACCTACTGCACCTTTAATGTTTTACTTCTCTATTAACTCTAGTTGTTTAATTCGCCAATATATTATATATTTAATATTTCATTTTCCACAAACATTGCAAACACATTGTCATGAAGGTAGTTCTTTAGATTTTTGGGGGTAGATTTGAACATAATTTGGGTTATAATAGTTCAAATGTTTAAAAAAAGACTTGACTGTAGATCAATATAAGATTGCTTTGCAGGTCATCTCATAAAATGGTGACACTTCTGGTGTCCTTGCATGGTGCCACACTGCTTGAGGGTTTCAATGTGACGCTCAGCCTTTTCAGTACAACTCCCCATCAATCACATGTCATTGTGTGCTTTCGGTAGCAAAGCCACCCTCAGTGAGCGCCATAGAGAAATCAAGGGAACCGTAGAATGTCACAGGGCTTTGTGAAGGTGTGGACACTGAGTTTTTCACCACATTACAGACATGAGCTTATTTTAGGGAGGGAGAACGTCATGTACCTCAGTTTTACTGCCTTAAAGTGTCCCTCGTATGCTCTCACCCGGTCATAACATGAGCCCCGACTCAACGTAGCACAGGATTCCAGGCCTTCCGTTAGCTGCGATGCTAAAATTGGCACGCTGACCCCTGTGAAATGTATTCTGGGAATATGTTGTCTTTCACGTTGCCTTATGCGGCCAGCGCAGAACACTACTTTATGAATATCTTACACTTGTGACAAGAAGCTCCTCTTTCCTTCGTACGCAACGTTGAGCTCTCTAATACATTAGATTTGAAGCTCAAAAACAGGCAGTGTTGAGTAAAGAAGTTGTATATTACAATCTTAAGTCTAATTTATGCTTTAAAAGATGCGAAAACATGACATATCACATACTTTCACATGACTTTGATTAAAAAGACACTAAGCTGAAAGGTCCGTTGGAGTCAAAACGACATCTATTAAGGGACTGTATCAATGTCGTTGTCTGTCTGTCTAGGGCAAATAGCATTTTAAGGGATCCAACCCACCGTGGCCATAGTCTGCACATGCATGCAGGCGTTACAGAAGCCTGAGGAGCAAATCAGTGTGGTTTCGTGATAGTTTTTATCCTGTCAGACTTTTGAATAATACCATATCTTAAATACTATTGATGGCTAATATGTAATAATAAATCATTAAATAGTTAAATTAGCACAAATATTTAATATTACAACTATTATAACAAAACTGTGCAATAGTCATTTATTAATTCCCTTCTGTGATGTCTTTTTACAAAATTTGATTATATTTTATTTATAATAAAATATAATTATTGTTTGTTATGTTTATATTTTATATATTTATTTAACTATGTTTTATGTGTTTATGACAAAAGCTTATTTATCTTAGGTTTATATAGTGTTTGTGATAGTGATGTTTTTTATGTTCTTGTTCTGCATTACAATTTATTGTGATGTTTTAAACGACAAAAATAACGTAAAAAAATATTTTAATATTTTAAAAATAATTAATTATAAATTAATTTAATATTTTAGCTTTGCAAGCTCAACTGGTGCTCTAGGCAAACGACGAGAACGGTGCCTTCAAACCGAAAGTTAACACGCACCGTGGACAATGCCCTCACTTTCCTGCCTCCCTAGGCAGCTGCCTAGGTTGCCTCTCTGATGACAGTACATAATATTTTATTAGATATTATTCAACGTACTAGTATTCTGCTTACAATTCAATATAAACTAGGTTAATTAGATTAAAGTTAGGATAATAAGCAACCCAGGCTCGTTCTGATTACGTACCACTATACACATTTCTGGAGAGCGCCAAATACATCCCAGGAGGTACGTTTTTTTGCAGTTTCTGTTTTTCGAGAATCCACCAGAGGGCGCTGTGTACGCTTTTTCAGATCTCGAATTTATCTCATGAGTGCCATTCGCACCTGCTCTTCTCACGGAAATCAGCCAGAGGCCGCTGTTGACTGACTGGCTGACTGAGCCACCCTCCTCCTTCACTAAACCCAACCGATAGTGTTTTCAAAAGCACCAATTGACCAATGCTGTTTTTACCACGTTTTTGGGTTTTACCACATTCTCACCCTGTTATTTACTTGTTTATTTTATCTTTTGTTTTTCTGATCTGTTTTCTGGAACCGTTCTTTGCCAGACTCAATCCCCATCATCACAGTCAACTCCTCCTCTCTGTGTCTGAAATCCTCCAAAGTACACGATGAGCCACTGGACAAACTGAGCAGCCCACAGAAAGCAGTCCACATGGAGGTAAGCGGTCCACTGGTAGCGCGAAAAGGAACTGCATCACCACCCCCCACCCCCCACGCATACCGTTCATTTCAAATGTACCCATACATTCATCTGGTAACACGATACGCGATCTCTAGAAATGTATATACAGGTAGGTTTTCAGCCTATGTTGATAATTAGGTATTACATTGTATAACAGTGGTTTGTTCTGTAGACAATCCACAACAAAATATTGTTTAAGGGGGCTAACCCCCCGTTCACAGAGGACATCAGCGTCAACACTTCCCATTCACTTTGAATGGGTTTTGTCAAGCGTTGCCAAATGGAACTGTGGATCTTTCAGCGGCGTTTCAGTGGCGTTGCTCGCTGTAGAAGTTGGGAATTCTCAACTTTTCAAGCGCCAACGGAAGCATCAGCCAATAAGATCGCTTTATGCAAATACCCCAGGTCAGACAGTAGCTGACTGTGGACTTAATTTTATTAACTGATCCTGCTGTGATGATCGCGTCAACACCAACTTCAGACACCACCTCCATCAAGCGTTGACGTTGAAGCCCTGTGTGAATCAGGCGTAATACTATTGACCTTAAAATAGTTTTGGAAAAAAGTGTAAAACTGCTTTTATTGTAGCCGAAATAAAACAATAAGACTTTCTCCAGAAGAAAAAATATTAGAGGAAATACTGTGAAAAATTCTCTGCTAAACATCATTTGGGAAGTATTTGAAAATGAACAAAAAAGACAACAATTTTGACTGTATGTAAATGTTTTATTCATTTTTTATTTAATTGTAATTACTAATTATGTCCTTTTAATATTACATCAGAGCTGTGTAATCTAGTTAGCATGAAAGTGATATGGTAAGCAGACTAATACACTTATGCAACAGCTAACAAGCTTGCCAAATTTCTCTCTCAGATCACTTGGATTTACGGTTGTGCAGCTCAGGGCTGCAGCTTGGAGATCTGTTTTTTTATTTTTTTATCTTAGCTACAAATTTGACTTGATTTTTGCAGACGCTAATGGAAATTTGTCTCAGAGAGTATTATACTTTCTATACATAAACAAATGTAGGACATATACAGTTGAAGTCACAGTTATTCGCCTCTTGTGGTATATTTTTTTTCTTTCTTTTTCTGAAATATTTCCCAAATGATGTTTAACAGAGAATTTTTCACAGTGTTTCCTGTGATATTTTCTTCTTCTGGAGAAAGTCTTATTTGTTTTACTTTGGCTAGAATGAAAGCAGTTTTGAAATTGTTTAAAACCATTTTAAGGTCAATATTATTAGCCCCCTTAAGCTATATTTTGTTTTAGATTTTCTACAGAACACTAGCTGCTACAGAAGAATAGCAACGTTTCGTTTTGGAGATGCGAAGAAAAAAAAAACGGTTGACAGAAATGCCAAGATACGCATCAATTTTAAAAATGATTGCGCATAACTAAGTAGGATCAACGTTTTACCCGATAAGAAAAGATGCGCAATAACCACGACGGAAACACTTTTACCGAACAAATTATTATTATTAGCCTCTTAAGTAATATTTTATTTTGATTGTCTACAGCAGTGGTTCTCAAACTGTGGTACATGTACCACTAGTGGTGCGTGGGCTTCCTTCTAGTGGTACACGGAGGAATCGCTGAGTAATTAAAGTGAACACACTTTTAACCCTTTAATGCTTACGATAACACCAATGTGATCAGTAACTTCATTTTAACAGGCTAAACCTTTTATTTTATGTTCAATTTTCTAATGTTTGTTATGTATTCCATCATTTGAAGCTAATTTCCTCCCCATTTTTGTATTGGTTGATGGGGGTTTATCCTGCATTTTTATATCCCAATGTTGACAGGTGTAGTTTCGTCACTTTTCTGACACAAAGCCTACTTTAATGTGCAGTGAGCAGATCTAATTTTTAATTTAAATATGTAAATCCAACTCATATATTTAAAATACAAGTTAATGTTTAGATTTTAAAGACATACAAATAAGTCATACATACCTGCAACATATATTTCAAAAAGAGTTTATATACAAATATGATGACATATAGACTATATTTACGAGGTCCAAGGAACTTGACGAATAGGCTACTTTATAATGATACTTTTTAGTTGATTGGTGTAACGTCTTATATACAAAGTGTCACAGACAATCCTGTACACAACACTAAAACATTTAGTTATGCAGAAATTATTTAAATATAGTTAAAATAACGATACTTTGAAAAAATATTGATTCCAAACTAAAAGCATCTGAGTATCGATATATCAATAGCATCAATGTGCACATCCCTACCTGCTACGCCACTGTATTTCAATACTGGTCATTATGGTGCTACTTGGAGAGAAAATTTTGAGAACTACTGGTCTACAGAACAAACCACTGTTATACAAGGAGGCTAATAATTCAGGAGGGCTAATAATTCTGACTTCAACTGTACATGGTAACATATACAATCGTCAAAAATCTTTTTATGCATGAGTTGAAATGCAAAAAGTGGAAACATCCATTTGTTTCCTTTAAGACTTAGTTGGTTTAACTCATAAAAATTAATGGTCACACTTTATTTTGATGGTCCGTTTGTGAAATTCAAGTTACATTGCAACTAATTCTCATTAGATTATAAGCAGACTGTTAGGGTTGGGGTTAGTGTAAGTTGACATGTACTTGCAAAGTTTCTTATAGTCAGTTAAATGTCTGTTGAATATCAGTATCAGCAGATATTAAGCAGACAGTCTACTAATACTCAAATGGACTATTAAAATAAAGTGTTACCAAATTAATTTTGTGTGAACTGTTGTATATTTAAGGTTGATTCAGGGATGTGATATAATTTTCGCTTAAAAAAAAAAGTAATAAATTCTACATCATTTGATGTCATTTTCAAATTTGGTCAATTACCTTCTGACCTTTCTCTCTTCTTTAATAACCTTCCACGTTCCTCGAAAAGCTCTGGATGGGACGACCCGGTGAGAGAGGGAGGCGTCTGGAACATCTGAAGATGATATCTGTGTTACGCAATGAGCTCATGTGGGTAGTTGACTCGTCTAACCTTCACCCAGGCTGAATATCAAATTCATTTTCCAAATGGATGACATGTATAGTCATTTTACATTCACAGATTTTCAGTCTGGTTGCGGTTGTACTGAGTATATGTGCTCTAATATCGGACAATATATGATTATGTATGCATAATAAGTATTGTGAATGACATTTAGGTTTAAAGAGTAACAGGTCATACCAATTACCCATTACTCACAAGGTTTGTCAGTCCTGAGTGTTTCGAAAGCTGCTGATGTACGAGGATTTTCACATGCAAACATGTCTAGGGTCACAAAGAATATTATGTAGTAAATATTCAATGAGAGATAGTTCTGTGAGTGAAAATACCCTGCTGATGCCTTAGGTCCAGAGGCCAAGAAGGACCAGAATACAAAAAACACTCGATAAACATCAGCAGAAAAGCATCAACACAAAAAAACTTGAAGCAGATGCGCTACAAAAACAGAAGAAAGCGAAGAAGAGCAATTGGTGACACTTCTCTCAATTAAAAACAGAAAATTGAGGCTACAGTTTACACAATCTCAACAAATCAGAAGATCGGAAGAGGTTGCTGGTCTGATGAGTCTTGATTTCTGCTGCGGCATTCAATGGTAGGGTCAGAATTCGGTGCGAACAGCCTGAACATCCTGCCTTGTATTAATGGTTCAAGCTATTTTTGGTGTAATGGTGTCTGGGACATTTTCTTGGCACACTTTAAGGTCAGTTTATACTTCTGCGTCAAGTGCAAGTGGTAGGTCCTGCATAGCTTTTGCAGAGTAGCATATCCCTTGCCGTACCCTGACACGTACCTCTCAAACATTTTAACTAGACATAATAAAAATCTCTGATTGGTCGGCTTGGAAGTGGACAAGTGTAGGCGGAGCTGAGTGAGTGGGAGCGGAGTGAGGCCGGTGGGGAGAGTATTTAGTAAGTCCTAAGAGGCACGAAGGAGCTTTAGATGGACACTTTTTGTTTTGTGTTCTTTTTATGATTAAAGTTTTTCACTGAATAAATTTGAACTACTGTTACAGTAGCGTTCTACACATTTATGGTATTAACTCAAAAGATGGCAAAGAAAGCTAACACACTGGAACG
This sequence comes from Danio albolineatus, assembly GCA_903798035.1. Lineage (NCBI taxonomy): Eukaryota > Metazoa > Chordata > Actinopteri > Cypriniformes > Danionidae > Danio > Danio albolineatus. Next base: position 2,539,629 of record CAIGQQ010038027.1, on the reverse strand, counting down.
TACAAATAACATTGCCTGCTAGTGTTTTGGAAGGTTTTTGCAAAGCAACATGGGCAGAACGCATAACGTGGAAGTATAAATTCTCACATCGGCACAAGCTACATGCAGGGGATTTGCTGTGAGCAATCGATGCAGAAGCATAATTTGGGCTTGTGTCAGGATTCTGCCACTGCAGTCCTGTTAATTCTTGTTTTGGTGTCCAGACACTAGTCATGTCATGTGCTTATATGTTATGCTCGGCTCGAGTTTTCTTGGGTCGAGTACCTCTTTTTTGTCATTGTATGAGCGCCGTTCTGGTTGCGCTCGGACTGTGCGCGCTCTCGCTTGGTGTGGGCGCGAGAGGTTCGGGTGTGGCCTGAATGCGCGCTCTGGTCCTCGTGTCTGTGTTTGTTTTATCTGCGGCATGAGGTTTCATTCCCAGCGTCTCAGGTCCTGTTTACACTAGTGCATTTTAGTTTTAAAACGGTCCGCGTCCACACTAGCGTTTCACCCAGCGTCTTTCAACAGATCTCCGTCCACAATACTCCACCAGATACGTATATCACGTGACCATTCGCGCACTCTGGGCATGCGCGTTCAAGTATAAACAGGAAGCATGTGTCTCTCTGGGCATTTGGTTATTGTTAGTCAACAAACGCTGTTTGAACGATGAACGCGATGGCAAAGAAAGCAAGAGAGGGCTTTTTGAGGACAGAAGACGAGGTCGAGTTGTTACTTAAAGTAACAAATGAATATAAAACATCCACGGCTATCGAAAATACAGTGTTTACAGAGAAGGATGGTGTGCCGTCAATAATATTGATGTCATGACGTAGTTCCTGAAACTTTCTTCTTCTCTGTTTTTCTGTCTGACTTAATGGTCAGTTTCATTTGACCGCCCCCTGTCGCTTTGAAGAATATCACAACGGCGAACGCGGCGAGTATGAAAGCCTCGAGGTGCACGCCCTCAGCGGAGGCGCGCGATGCGGCGCCAGGCGAAAGTATAAACCAAGCTTTAGTCACACTTACATTTACAGACACCATGCCCCCCCCCCCCCCCCCCCCCCCAAAAAACATTTTTTTACAAAATAAATAAAAAATGTAAAGAGCTGGTGGTCCTCCTGAAATGTGGTTGAGAACCATTGCAGTGGTGCACCTTTGAACAGCAGATTCACATTATAGATATGCAGCTGACAAATCTGCAGCAAGTCCGTGATGCGGTCATGTCAGTATGAACAAAAAGCTCCATGGAACGTTTCCAACAGCTTGTTGGATTGATGCCTGAAGAATGAAGTCAAAAAGGTGAGCCTAAAGGAGCAGGACTCTTCATCCCATTATTTCAAAACTGGGGCATCCTAAAAATACAAGAGTCAGTCATTATAAAACCTAAATAGATTGAGTGTGTGAATATTGGAGGGATGTGTGCGAGGGATACAGTACTGTTCAAGGCCGATGACTGTTTCAGACGCCCCTTTATCTCTGTAGTGTGGTGTAAAGCGCTAACATGTGTACACTGAAACATGGCACCTGTTTTGCTGAGTGTTACTCTGATGTATTTTCCCCAGGGCTAAATTAGCTTACCTAGTACTGTGTCCTTTCTGCTTCCCGTTTGGCTACCAATGTCATGCGGCAAACCTCACGCCCCCATTGTGTAAGCAACACAGTGACCCTTCATATCAACTTTTTTTTAGAGCTGGGAACCCAATCCCCACACAAACAACCATAGCATGAAAGCTCTCTGAAGCCGGTTTATGAAGTCAGCCACACACATATGCGCCTGCAAACCTCTAAACAGCTGTGCAGCTCTATCGCAAGCTAGCGCTCTTCATACCTGCTCAATGTCAGCACGCCCCTGCTCACATTTGCACAAAGTATAGCACAAGAGCCTGGCGAGAGACAAAGAGTGGAATCATTAAACACATCATAAAGGGATTTGAAGGAATCATAGGCTGAAGATCCGTGAGGTGGATGTCATGTATTTGTGGTTTGTTTTGTTTGGATCTAAGGGAAAGAATCTGGGATGTTCTTTCATTCATGATATTAGCATGAGCTAAGAGCGCTAACCCTGCTGCAAGACCTGCCCGATTTTCCACTTCCATCATAGCCATGCAGATTACCAAAGCTAAGTTCTGTCACAGTACCAAGCCCGCTTGTACCTTCAGAACCTTGCCTTTTGCTTACTTGTTTCCTTACGTGTGAAGTTTCGAAGAAAGTTGAAATCCAGAATAATAATACCTTTTAACAGGTATATCCCTGTATATGTGTATGCCTCTTTTACAAATTTAATTCAATTCACCTTAATTTGTGTAGTGCTTTTACAATGTAGATTGTGCCAAAGCAGCTTCACATTGAAGGTTCTAGTAAATTTAAACGGTGTTAGTCCAGTTTTTAGTGTTGAAGTTTAGTTAAGTTCAGTGTGGTTTAATATTCACTGCTGAGAGTCCAAACACTGAAGAGTAATCCATCGATGGGCAGCTCTACAAGTCCCGAACCATGCAAGCCAGTGGCGACAGCGGCGAGGAAAAAACTTCACCAATTGGCGAGAGTGAAGAATTAAAAAACCTGGAGAGAATCCAGGCTCAGTTGGGCACGACCATTTCTCCTATGGCCAGACGTCTTGTGCAGAGCTGCAGTCTAGGCGCCGGAGGTTGGAGAACTCGAGGCTAGTCTTGTCCTTGGAGGGTCACAGGAATCAGTCTTATGCTTGCTACTCCGCCATGCACCAAGCAGCTGCTCAGGATACAGCCTGGTCCAGGATTATGGAACCATGGGATCATCTTGTCGCGCGTCTTGGCGCTGCATAATCTCTGGGGGCCTCGGGGTGAGTATCCCCAGGTGGAAATAGAGAACAAAGAGAATAATTAGCATAGCTGCTGTTCATAGTGTATATAAACGAGATGTGTGGAGCAAATGTTAAATCTAATCGCTAATGATCTTACAATTTTGTGCACATTTCCCCCCATTCTGAGGATAAGTTTGAACTTCATCATTGGAACTATGTGTTAGGGTGTTTTCACACCTGCCTTATTTAATTCAGTTGAATAGCACTAGAGTTCAGTTGCCCTCTTGGTGCTGTTCGTTTGGGCAGGTTTGAATGTAGCAATCTCACTCGAGTGCGCACCAAAAGTGGACCAAAAAAATGTAGCAAGACCTCCTTGAAGAGGTGATCTTGGTACGCTTTCAAACAAGCGGTTTGAAAGTGGAGTGGTTTGTTTGTGGTGAAACATTATCCGAGGAAGAACAGACCCAACCGCAAAACGTTATCCACCTTTTTGGACTAATTCAGCTGCCGTAGTCCGATACTCTGTTCAATCTTATGGGGTTTGGAGGATAAATATTTGTTGACAGCGCTTTACCAACAATTTAAAACAGAGAGAAAGAGAGAGAGAGAGAGAGAGAGAGAGAGAGAGAGAGAGAGATAGAGAGAGAGAGAAGCTGCGTCCCAAATGACACACTATGCACTTATGCACTTACACACTCGACAGTATAGTATATGTATGTAGTGTTGTCCCAAATGTTGTCCCAAATGGCTTTTTTACTAAGTGGAAGTTCAAACCGTTTCCCTGATGACGTTTGACGGTTGCCAAACTAGTGAAATAAATGACCAAAATACCAAATAATACCTGTCATGAGTATAACCGCATTCACCATCAGGAGGCGCTATAATCACTCTTGTAGGAGAATTTTGCTTTCACAATGCAAAATAAAGACAGTTATCCAATACGTGCGCCCGATAGCTCCGCCCCTTCCGTTACGTGCACAAAGCTGCAGTCGTTGAGTGTGTGAAGTGTCCATCATTACTCACTTCATTTTACCAGTGGAATGAGTGCATCATCTGGATAATTAATGTACACTTATTATTGTTAGAGTTTTCAGTGTGAACACACTACTTACACTATTTATACTACAAAATGGTGTAGAATAGTGCATAAGTATGCAATTTGGGACACACCTAGAGAAGCCGAAAAGAAAATGAATGAATGAGTACAGTATGTATGAATATATTTGAAATGCTTCATGTTTTGATAGATTTAATGTTTAACTTTCCTTTTTTTTAAGAGTAACTCTGTATCTAAACTAAAAATGCCATGCCTGTTTTTGAAATCCTTAAGCTAAATAGTCATGTCTTACTCAAAATAAAAAATAATTAAAGGAGATTAGTTTTTATCCTCTAAGAAAGATGTTGAGATGGATAGATTTACTCCTTACAGAGCCAATAATTACATTCCATATTCAGCGAATTAAATAATATTCAGACATTCATTCATTCATTCATTTTCTTGTCGGCTTAGTCCCTTTATTAATCCGGGGTCGCCACAGCAGAATGAACCACCAACTTATCCAGCATTTGTTTTAAACAGCGGATGCCCTTCCAGCTGCACCCCATCTCTGGGAAACATCCATACATTCTCATTCACACATACACTACGGACAATTTAGCTTACCCAATTCACCTGTACCGCATGTCTTTGGACTTGTGGGGGAAACTGGAGCACCCGGAGGAAACTGCACGCAAACACGGGGAGAACAAGCAAACTCCACACAGAAATGCCAACTGACCCAGCCGAGGCTCGAACCAGCGACCTTCTTGATATTCAGACATAATAATTAGTAAGTAGCAATTTGTAGTAAACAATGCTCAGCTGGAACTAATAGGTGCAAAATATGTGTTTTTAAATGCCGTTTACTTTCAGACACAGAGCAAGGAGGCAGAGAGGATTGTGGGTAAGTCTTGAGGTCTATTTTTTGCTACGCTCCACAATTAAGCTTCACACTTGCCATCTGACCAAAACTGCTCTCCATTATTAAGATATCCCCTTGAGAACCCGCGCTAAGTTTTGTTTCCAAGAGATCCGTCTGTTAACACTGCTTTAAATGCCTGATGAGTTACATGCCGCATGCTTTGTGTATGACCTGTGCTGTTTTAAAAGAGAGAGCTGGACCTAAAATTATCTTAATATCAAGGCAAATTAAGTTGCAGAATGTCCTTTTTACAAGATGTAAAATAAGTCTCTGATGTACCTAGAGCGTATGGAAAGTTTCAGCTCAAAATATCCCACAAATAATGTTTTATAACTCTCTGAAACTGACCCTTTCAGGCATTGATCCTAATTGTGCTGTTTTGGTGACTGTCGCTTTAAATGCAAATGAGATTGTGCTCTTTTCAAAAGAGGGCGGAGCTACAGATGCCTGTGTGTCAGCATAGTGGCAGATTCAAAAACAAGACGAATGTCCTGTGCTATTAAGGGAGAGATGGTCACTAGTGGGCGGGGCTTCCCCCTCTGATGACATCATAAAAAGGGAGAATGTCAATCAGAGTGTTTCTGCAGACTGTTTATATCAAGTGTGATTATAACGAATAAAATTCGTCAATTTTACCATTAGAGGCTGGTTATATCCACACACTGCTGACGCACAACTGTGTTTAAACCTCTTATAAAAGTGATTTTTGCATAATAGGTGCACTTTAGCAGTATGATTTAAAGTATTTGTTCACCCAAAAATTAAACTTCTGTCATTAATTTCTCAATCTCATGTCGTTTTAGTCCTCTAAACCTTCGTTCATCTTCAGACACAAATTAAATATATTGTTATACTTGAATATGAATATAAAACTAGGGTAAGTGTAGATTAATAAAACACATTAGGCTACTGTAAGGTTTGGGGTTTGTGTTGGGTTAAATGTAATAATAATACATAGTTTACTGTAAGGTATAGTGTTTGGGTAGGTGTAGATAGTTTACTGTAAGCTTTAGAGTTTTGGTAAGTGTAATGTTAATAAAACACAATACTCTGTCTCATGTACAAGACTAAATAAATTATTCAAAAACTCCAAAAGGTTTTACTACCCACTCAAATCCTGCCAATTTGGAGTTTCCTCTGACCTCCGTTTATACCCAACTTCTCCAGTTTGGCACCCCTGACTTTAGGTTTAGGGTTTGGGGTAGGTGTAGATATTAATTAAACACAATATGTTACTGTAAGCTTTAGGGTTGGGTTAGGTATAACATTAATCAAACACAATAGGTTGGACTTTGTGTTATGTACAAGACTTTAAGTCAATCAATCTAAAGCCCCGGGAGGATTTACAACCCACTCGGAGCTCAAATCCCTGACTCCGACCTTTGTTTACACCCAACTCCTCCAGTTTGGCACCCCTTATCAGGACTCTTAAGGTTGGATGCCAAGGTTTTAAGCTTTCTTTTGTTCCTGTGGGAATATAAATTTACATAATCTAGTTCCAAATTAACAATAATCTATATATAACTGAAAAGTTAAATTCCTTGGTTTTTAATTAGCTCATTTCATTCAAAACTGGCCTGAGCCCTGGCTGTGCCAAAGTGATGAAAATACTACGGGCACAGTCTCAACAACTCTTCCTTTGCCTTTTGGTGATCCTTTCAGGCCAAAGAAACCTATTTGTTGATTAACTTGTGTGGTCAGTAGTTGGGCAGGTTTCTAACACCCATATGAGATCAGGGCTAGGCAAATGTCGTTAACCTTGCTGACCCCAATACTTCATTTGATCACTGCATGCTGCTATTATGTTGATGAGATAAGGGCTGGGAACACTTCATTAGCATGGTTTGTTTAGCTGTCTCCACTTAGCCACTCCCCTCCTCTTAAAAACATATTATAGACTTGACTTTAGACTTGCTTTCAGCCTTGTGATAAAACCTACAGACTTGTAAGAGACTCCTGTAGGCTTTTGAAGACTTCTTGAAGACGCTGTATGACTGCAGACTTACCAACACCTCTCAATAAACCAGTTCTTTATGGTGGCTTGAACCACTCTAGAAGTGGTTTGTTTTGTTTGAAAAAGTGTCAAGCTGGCTAAAATAATGTTTAAGATCCCTGCAGTCAACTATGTATCCACTGTAAACACTGAAGCAAGCCAGTATAAAGATTTAAAGTTGATCCCTGTGGGTTGGTAATAGCATAATACCAGCATGAATTAGCATGTTTCTAGCATGAATTAGCATGTTGTTGGCATCTAGTTTAGTCATTGATGTTTTTTTAATAACTTTCAGTACCAAAATCCAGTATCGTGACAGGTCTAATATGGTGAAAGAATCAGTCCATTAACTTGAGTTTGATAAATGCACATATAACGTTGTATATAGCAATACACCTGTACATACACTTGTCCATTTGTATATTTGCATTTAACACTTACTTCTATTTTTTTGAATATATTTATTATCTGTTTTTTGTCCTGTCTCTGTAATTCTGTTGCACTGTGGAAGCTCTGTCACGAAAACAAATTCCTCGTATGTGTGAACATACCTGGCAATAAAGCTCTTTCTGATAAATGGCATCTGAAACGTGTGTTTAAGATAATGTTAGCTAACTAGTGCCATTTCCCTTAACTTAGCTAAAAATTAGGTCTGATATCCCTTTTTATTTTCACTATCAATTCAGAATGGACCTTCGGGTCACTCTGAAGGTGGTGAAATGATCGATTTGTGTCACTTTCTCGTTGCTGATAAGATTTACTATAAGAATCCATCAAACTGCAATCCTCCTAACCAGAAGGAGGTGCTCCTCACTCTTCACACACTAGAACCCATTTCTGTGCATCCTCCAGAACAGTGGATGGCACCACTTTCCCACCATCTGCTGTGTGCCACTACTCAAGCTAGATTAGCAACACCTGTGTTTTACTCTATATAAGCCTGTATGTAACATTCTAGTGTGTTCAGTCTTGAGCCATTATTGCCTGGTGTTCTTCTCAGTCTCTTGAGAAGCTAAGTGACACATTATTGTTGTGCTTTTTTGACCCTTGTGTATATTTTGTTTTACCTGTTTACTAGAAGTTCGGCTTCAGTAATTTCTGTTGAACTTTGTAATCTATTTTTCAATCGGGTTCAATCCTCACCTATACCAACACCTTACGTTTACAGCCAGGTACACAACTTTCCTGTGTGACTCTTTCCTGGTGATACTTCTGGGAAATGAGTCTATCTGATGCAATGTTTAGTCAATCACAATTTTTTACATTGGAAGTCTATGGGACAGTTGCTAGGGTGCTGAAATTGGTTGCTAGGTAGTGGATAGGACTTCTAAAGGTCATCCATGGTTGGCTGCTGGCTAGACTGAGTTAAATAAGGCCATTCTAAAGTCTGTAGGACAGTCTGATGCAGAGTTATGAGCTCACAAAATCTGACCCAATGTTAAGTCAATGGGACTTTTCAGAAATTTCTGCGTCATTATTCGGAAAACTGAAAGTCGGATCAGTCGGATAAGATATAGCAACATGAGTCAGACCAGTTTGAAGGTCTGACGAAAGTTTGAAGGATGTAGCTTGAAAGGCTTAGGAGGAGATACACTTTAAAATCTTAAGAACGTTAAGTGAGATAACAGTATGGCAGTTCTCTGTATAAAGTTTGCATGTTCTCCCTGTGTTGGCGTGGGATTCCTTTGTGCTCCCCCACAAGTCCAAAGATATGCGATACAGGCGAAGCGGATCTAATCTGATTTGTATTGTAAACATCAAATAAAAGTTTAAAAGGTATTACTTTTTATTTCACATATTAAGGTTTTAGTTATGATACTCCCAAAATCATTCCGCATAAATCCGCAGATTTTTAACTAAATACTCCGCAGAAATAGCAAAAGATGTCCGCAGATTCTGTCTGGCCCTGGCCATGAGCCACTAGACAAACTGGTAACAGTGGTAACTTCGAGATCTCCAGAAATACATATAGGACTACGTTTTCAGAATGAGCCTATGTTGAAAATGAAATTTTTTTTTTTTTTTTTTAAAGGTGTCGTCCCAGTGACAGGTTTTGTACGTTAATTTCTGAGAGTGTGTCCTAACAAAGCACCAATAAAAAAAGCCTACACTGTAAAAATAAAAAGTTGAGTTAACTTAAAAATTTAAAGCAACCGGCTGCAAAGAAATTGAGTTTATTGAGCTTCAGTGTTTGAAGTTGTGCCAAATGATTTTTTTAAGTTGACCGAAAAGGCTGGTTTAATTTACGGAATAATCTGGCACAACTTCAAACCACTAAAGCTTGATAAACTCTAAATTTCTTTATCGCCGGTTGCTTTAAAATTTTAAGTTAACTCGACTTTTTATTTTTTGAAGATATGGAGAAATCAACATTTAAAGTCTCCTCAACTCAATTTTTTACTTTCATTGAACAAACAGCTCCAAATATGCAGTTAAATCATTTTATGAGTAAATTTAACTCTGAGCTCAAAAATATGTCCGCCTAACTTACAATTTTAAACTGAGTTAACAATTTGTAAGTTGGATTTCTAACAGTGTATATGTATACAGCTACGTATATATACAGCTATATGCAGCTTTCAGCTTTTGATGTAGGAATCAACACCCTTATGAGTGGTTTTGGGATCCAGGGTCACATATTTAGAATGGTTTGCTATTTTAAGATCGATTTGGGCTGGTTTTGTTGCTAAACTTGGCATCCCCCGATGCTAGCATCAAGAGCAGTGTGCGTTCTTAAAGCAGCTGCTATAAACAGCCGTAAAAATAATACCCATCACGTGTCGTGTGCTGAATGTTGGCAAAGTAGACAAAGCTTTTGCTAAAGACCACATGCTAGCAGTGAGTCTCCAGTGTCTTTACAGCATTCAGCGCTAGCAGCATGGCGATCAGCCGCTCCTTTTACACAGCGGATTACTGAATAGATATAGACTTGGAGCTATATACTTTTTTATACCATTGGTTCTGTTTCGGGAGGTCATGATCTAAAGCCCTCTTCAGTTCTCGGTAGTGTTTACGGTGCGGGATCAAAGTGATACGGATCCGTTCCAAAAGCTGTATTTAAAGGCATCATCCTAACTGGAATGAGGGCACGAGTGAAGTGCTCTTCATAGACAGCATGTCAGAAGTAAAGCTCTTCACACGCATGCAGACCTACCAGTCAGTATGGTGCTAAGCTATATTAAACTCCTTTGCAAATAGTCCTTCTTTAGTTGTTTGCACACTTTTAAAAAATATCAGTGTTTTCCGCTTATTTACGGTTGTGAAATTCATTATGGGATGTTGATCTCTGCTCTGTCGACTTCTAGTTAGAGGGAAAGATGAGCACTAGTGGGTGGGGCTTTACCCCTCTGATGACATCATACAAAGTGGGAATGTTTAATCAAAATGAATCTAAATGAAAATCATGTGGAATAAATTGTAAGTGATATTTCATGTCAAATGTTTAACCCTGGAACAACCAATCAAAAAAACGTAATTTTAATGGAAGTCAATGGGGCAAAAATAGCCCCCAACATAATGAAAGGGTAGTGAATTTGAACAGTACACAAGGGTTGAACTCGCGAATGGAGATAAGCCGATTTGACATGTTGCATGCAGACCGAATGCCTGTAGTCTTATCTGTGCTTGAACCCTGGTCTGTCAGTCAGCAGTACACCTAATACTGCATTACCTGACCACTGCATCATCAGGCCTTCTAGGGTAAAGCATTGAGCCTGTAGCAAACCTAGAAGAGTTACAACCGGGACTGACACCGCAGGTCACATAACAGACCTCTCATAAACATTCAGTGAGAGCCCACCATAAATTACACACGTGGTAAATAACACATAAACAACCGTTTACTGCAGCAGATGCTACAAGCTGATATTTTATTAATTGTTTTATTGACAATAAATTAGCAACTCTATATTTACACAGCAAAAAAAATGCTTTTCTTAGATTTTTTGTCTTGTTTCTAGTCTAACTGTGTCCTGTTGTCAGAAAAAGACGAAATTAAGAGAGATTTTCCTTAATAATCCACCAATAAGGTAAGCAAAGCGCTGTTGTTTCCACTTTGAAATAAGAATATTTAATCACACCATTGGCTAATTATTTTTCGTATTGGAATATTCAATAAATATTAATGACGCTGTTATAAAATTCTCGACACATTTCTAAAGGTTTCATGGCATTCATGTTTATGACAGATTTATGACAAGTTTTGTTGTATTGGTAATGTCAAGTTGTCATGACCAAAAACAGGCTGTGATGTATTTGTTTATGTCAAGTTGTCATAACAAACAATGTCATCTTTACTTTAAAAATGTCATAACTGAGTGAATAAATCACTTGTTAGAACTTGCTATTCACATTATAAAGGTTTCATTAAGTCTTATGAACACCCCTTCAAGTAAAGTGTTACCATCGTTTATAATATTATGTTTTACTTTCACCTCTGATTAGTTTCTAAATGAATATCATGTGAAATAAATTGTAAGTGATATTTCATGTCAACTTTAACATGTTTAACCCTTGTTCAACCAATCAAAAAACATCATTATAATGGAAGTCAATGGGGCAAAATCAGGCCCGAACATAACGAAAGTGTAGTCGATTTGCTCAGAGTGTGTATTGTTGACTTTTTGGGAAAATTCCAAAGCATTTTTCCAAAATATGTGTCAAAATAAATAAGATTTGTTGACCAAAATCATTCCATTTGCTGAAACACAGAGAACGTTGTGGCCTAATTAAGCCTCAAAATAAGCCCAGAGTGGATGAAAACAACCCCGACAGCACACAGGGGTTAAGAACGTGCACAAAAGCGCTCAAATGTTAGTGGCAAATGGACATTTTTCAACATTTAGGTACAGATTGAAACCAAAGCAAATGCTTTTAACAACCCTAATATATATAAAACAAAAGAAAATGAATGAATGAATGAATGATATATATAGTATGAGTGTGCGCGTATGTATGTATGAGGGCTCAAATAGTGTCGATTTCCACCCAGAATAAGCACAGAATCACATAGAAGTGTCTTTCTCTGGTCCTCAGTGAATATCACAGCTGTTTTGACTGAAACGCTCTGCACGTGGTGTATGTAAGCTTTCTCTGTATCACACACACACTTTGCAGCAGAGGATTGTGGGTAGAGTTGCACTATGTATAGCGCGCTTTATTTAAGACCTGACCACGTGACTGCTCGCATAATGTTGGCACGGATCCAGAACTGATGCAATGCTTGAAGAAACAATGCCTTCCAGCCAATCAGATACATTTGAGCACTCGCCTGTAGGCCGAACTCTGTCACACTGCCTTAAAAGAGTCTGCGCAACCTGATAGGGAGGATAAAAACAGCCTTCCTGAATGGGGAAAATTCAATTATCTGCTTCTCTTTAATATATATGTCTAGACTTCAGAGCTGACACACTTGCAGAGTTCACTGCAGGATCGATATCATACAGCTGTTGCATCGAAAAATCATTTAATTCATTCATTCATTCATTTTCTTTTCAGCTTAGTCCCTTTATTAATCCGGGGTCGCCACAGCGGAATGAACCGCTAATTCTTGTTTTGGTGGCAGAGTCCGGACACTAGCTCTGTCTAGTCCTGTGTGTTGTCATTGTGTCTCTGTATGAGTGCCTATTGTGGGCGCGCTTGGACCTTGCGCGCTCCCGTTTGATACGGGCGCGTGGGGTCTGGGCGTGTTCGCGATTGCGCGCTCTCGTCCTGGTGTTTGTTTGTTCTGTCGGCATCGCGCTGTTTCATTCTCAGCGTCTCCGTCTAGTTGGTTCCGGTTTGGGATGGCGCTGAGATGAACCATGCGCGTTGCATATGTGTGAGCGCACGGTAAGATGTGTTCATTTTATCGTGTGCTTGTGTCTTGCGTTCAGTCCTCTGTTGTTGTGTTTAGCACGTGGTGTATGTTTACATACGCCGGGTGCTTTTTATGTCGTCATGCGAGCACGCAGTTAATGAGTTCTCTCATTGGCTGCGTGTTCTAGTCTCTATGTGAGCACATGGCTTGTGTTGTCATGTGCTCTCCCGTCTATTGTCTAGCCCTCCCTCCTTCATTCATTCATTCATTTTCTTGTCGGCTTAGTCCCTTTATTAATCCAGGGTCGCCACAGCGGAATCAACCGCCAACTTATCCAGCATATTTTTTAGGCAGCGGATGCCCTTCCAGCCGCAACCCATCTCTGGGAAACATTCATACACATTCACATTCACACTCATACACTACGGACAATTTAGCCTACCCAATTCACCTATACCACATGTCTTTGGACTTGTGGGGGAAACCGGAGCACCCGGAGGAAACCCACGCAACCACGGGGAGAACATGCAAACTCCACACAGAAATGCCAACTGACCTAGCCGGGGCTCGAACCAGCGACCTTCTTGCTGTGAGGTGAACGTGCTACTCACTACGCCACCGTGGTGCCCCCCTCCCTCCTTGTTAACCCATTAATAGTCTATTATGTTCACCTGTTTGTTTGTTAATTATTTCTGCTTTATATTCTCCTCATGTTTGTTGTCCGGTCCCAGTTCGTTGTCGATTATTCTCCAGTCATGTCGTGTCTAGCCCTGTCCAGCCAGCCCAGTCAAGTTTGTTTTTGCCTTTTTATTCATGTTTTCCCCCTCGGGGTTATTTGTTTTGCCTTTTATTTTATTTTATTATAAATATAAACCCTCATTTACTTCAATTGAGTCCTCGTCCTTTTCCCCTACTACAACCGTGACAGGTTTGTTCTGTAGACTATCGAAAATAATAATTTCTCATAATATTAAGCTTAATATTTTTTTAAATCCTTTTTTAATCCATTTATTTAATAATCCATAATCCATTTAGAAATTATATTTTATCCAGAAGACAAATATAATCGAAAACATTATAAACAATTTCCTTAATTAGCGACAAATTTGATATAAAAACAATTATAATTTCACAGGCGGGCTAATAATCATTTTGTCATCAACTATAAGGATATACTGAGACATGTACTGTGATGTGATATTCAATCATTGATTACATCCTTAAAGGTGTTGACATGAACATGTCCCAATCCCTGATATTACAGCATGCCTTTTGGATCCGCTTCAGGTCACAGCAGTGTTGCTAATATGAGAGCGTGTGAATCAAGTCCTTTGTGTTTCTCTTGGCTGTGCAACACCTCCTGAGCAATGCTGCGGGCTGAAAGCGAGATCTCTGAGATCCGGACTGAAGCAGCTCAGGCGCTCCTGGAGGACAGCTGCAGCTCCGCTGGTCAGACCTGAGGATCACCGCAGACAGAAAACACTCAACCCACGGCTCAGCTGTGTGCGGGCCGGCACGTACATCGCCTGACCTTTTCAAGTCCTTTAAGGTGAAGAAGAAGAAAACAGCAATCAGACATGCCAAAGATTAAAGTGCCTCTGATTTACCTGTAATGATGCTGTTTGGGTGGCATTGTGGCTCAGTGGTTAGCACTGTGAGTTTCCTCACAGCAAGAAGGCCACTGGTTCAATCCAGGCAGTGCCAGTTGGCATTTCTGTATGGAGTTTGCATGTTCTCCCCGTGTTGGTGTGGGTTTCCTCCGGGAGCTCCAGTTTCCCCCACAGTCCAAACACATGCGCTAAAGGTGAATTGGGTAGGCTAAATTGGCCATAGTGTATGAGTGTGTGTGCAAGTGAGTGTGTATGAGTGTTTCCCACTACTGGGTTGCAGCTGGAGGGGCATCCACTGCGTAAAACACATGCTGGAATAGTTGGTGGTTCATTCTGCTGTGGTGAACTCTGGAAAAAAGAGACTAAGCCAAAGGAAAATGAATGAATCTGTTTGGGAATGTAAAAGGAGGAGGATTTAGTGCAGAGACAGTAAATGGGGTTAAAATTAGTCATCATTGATTCAGGCCCAATCCCAATTCTATTTTTGTACCCCTTCCCCTTCCCCTTGGCCCTTACAACCGAGGGTTAAGGGGAAGGGCTTCAAAACTTCCCCCTAAGAATTGGGCCAGCACTTCAACACCTGCACACGTCATCATATGTCATCGCGATCTCTCGCTTCATATGAGATCAGACGATCACGACTGCTGGAGTTATTCCAGTTGTGTTATTGTTTGGTGTTTATCTTCAGGAAATCACTGAAGGCGTATGTTATGTTATCATAACCATCTAATGTGGCAATAAGATCGTAACTGTACTGTGTATTTACACAGTGGCCATATTTATCTGTGTAAACCCACGAAAACAACATTAACATTATAGCAGACACTGTAAAAAGCTCATTCCCAGACACTCGACATTACTGACAGGGTATTCCAGTGTCATCGTGTGTCAGAATGTTGTGGGACTGCTGTACTGGAGTTATGATTATGGATTATAGATCGCGAAATTTAGCTTTTTTTTGCGTTTTTTTTTTAAAGCATGACGGTAAAACACAAACACGGTTATGAATATATTAAAACATGTGTTTGTTTGTCGTAAAAATTCGGAATAATGACAAAAAATACTAATTTGTGGTTCTCCTTACTTCCGGGTTCAGCTATCTGCCGTTGTGGCAGGTGCATTCTGGGAAATTTTCTTACCCCTCCATTTTAAGTGTGGTCATGAAAAATCTTCGTTTGAAGGAGTGTATACCCTTTGCCCTTAGCCCTACGCCTTCAAGCTAAAGAGAATTTGGACACCACTACCCCTTTACATGAATGCGCAAAACGAGAGGTAAGGTGAAGGGCTAAGGGGTAAAATTGGGATTGGGCCTTAGTCTTAAAGGGGTGGTCCACAGTGTATTTTTAAGGCTTGGTTGTGTTTATAAGATGCAAAGCAACGTGTGCTCATGCTTCACTTGTATAAAGTCACGCTATTTTCTTTATATATCTTACTTTGATTATATACAGCTACTCGGCTAACATGAAAATGACTGTCATATTTCCTAGTTCCTCTGAAAGGCCCGTCCTTAAGAGGCTCTGATTGGTCAGCTAACATAATGTGCTGTGATTCACAGATTGGTAACACGTCAGCCTCTACAAGCGTGCGCTTTTGCGCTGTGTAAACACTGTCACTCCAGTCAGTTTAGCTGTTAGCAGCATTAGCTGCCTGAATAAGACAGAAAAATGAAGAGCACACAGCTGAGCTCTCTAAAATAAAATCTGACAAGTGTCTTTCATATATATTCAGTATAAGCATGTGTAAGTAATATAAAATGTTCACATATGTTTTGCAAGTTTGTTATTTAAGATGTAAAATGCATGGAAAGTGTCTGCGTAGAGAGACACTGCAGCGCTGCTGAAGATTGTAGGCGCTCGCAGCGGTTTGACTGATAAATATGAATTTGTAGCTAAATTGTCAACCAGCGTTTACTGTTGTTTACATCCTTGTTTACTTCCTTGCTACAATATACCAGGTAACGCTGTGCCTGTAATAGATCAGTTTTAACAAATAAAAACACTTACAGGTTGTGGCTCACAATCCACAGCTTCAGCAGTTGGAGGAGTTTTAACCGAATCCAGCACTGAACTGGGAGAGCTGCCCTTTGTCAAATGCTAGCTATATATTTTTTTATAATTCTCTGGAACATAAGTAAAATTAAACTGTAAGCACTTCTGTCTTTGTGTCGTGTCTTTTGGAAGCTCAAGTACAGAAACAGAAGGAGCTCTGTGAAAATAGCAGCGTTTGGACGGCATTTTAGCTTTCTCTGTTATAACATTACAGTGCCTCTGGCCACGCCTCTTCGCTGGGCGAGGTGAATGCACGTAACTGGAAGCCCTTGTGATCTCACTAACCCGGATGTAATTTTTTGTAGTTCCCAAATTCGTTCACTGTAGGCTTTGCTAAGCTAACTCTGTAAAAGCCAATGTCTTTGAGCCAATGTCAATGAACTTTGAGCGTCTTACATTCAGAGATGTTATGTTCACACAGCTACATTACACATTAACTAATGTTTAAAATATGATATCGTAGTGGACAACCTCTTTAAGGCCCTGCAAAGGCCCTGCAAAGGCCCTTGTCCTTCTCTATTAAAGAGCCCCTATTATGGGTTTTTGAAAATGAGCTTGTATGCTGTGTGTCACACAGCTCTAAGTGAAGTGAAATGTCCAGCTAAGGCTTAAATCTGAAAGTGCAAAGTGTTTCAAACTATTGATTCATCTATAAAAGAGTCGACTTATAGTTCCTCAAACGAATCGTCGTGCTTACGAGTCTTTAGCCGTTTCGGCATGATGTGAACACGAAACATAAGCCCCGCCCATTTATGCGCGCGCAGATTCGAAATCCCCAACCCCACCCACAAACAATAGCGGTGCGAAAACGTTGCCAGATCGGGCGGTTTTAAATTTGATTGTGCAGGTAAAACCTTTTGGACAGGGTTTGGGCTGAAATAAGGCAGCTACATCTGACAACACAGAGAAGAGCACTGTGCTTAGCTGGATATTGGAAGTGTGCAGAGAACCCAGAGATGAGACTTTGAAGAGTTAGTAGTTTCTGCAGAAATACCACAGCATTAAACACAGCCATGTGCTGTTCCCCCTCCGAGGAGTGCTTACAACGGAGGATTAGGAGCACCAGGACATTTCCCTGGTCTGCTATCCAGCAAGTGTGAGTAAGTGCGATTAAAACGGTCGCCTCATTGTTTTCTCCAGCTTGTAAATGATGCATTTAATTGTGTTTTGTAACTTGTAACCACTTGTAGTGTCTCTGGTTAACTTGTGTTTTCATATCGCGTCTAAAAGCACGTTGTAAACGCGACGCGTGCCGCTGTGTTTACGGATTAAAATGCGTTTGAGCTCGTGTTCCTCTGCTGTCTGTCGTTGCTATGGCTACCATGAGCTCTGCTACACACGTGCGGCGGTTTTGCCGCTGTGTGCACTAATACTGAATGTGTGTCGCTGTTTTTACTTCTGGTTAAGAATTAGAGTGATATGCTGGGAGACCGGGGGGTTAGTTTCGGGGGTGAGGTGTCTGAAATACGGGCGACTCCCGATAAAAACGAGTGTTAGCAGATTAGCTCACGCACACGCTATGACTCCTTCAATGTTGATAAGCCGTGGTGGACATTCTCTCACGCTGAGCGCTGTCGACCAATCGCAACAGACTGGGTCATCGGTCCAATCAGCGCAGTTTAGCATCGCGCGAAGGAGGGGTTTTGGAACAAATTAATCACTGAACGATTCATATAGGAGTCGCTGGGATAATGAGGTAAAAATAAATGCAGATTATAAGACAATGAAAGTGTTTTTTGACCATGCATGCATATTAGCCTGCTGTTGGAGACCCCCAAAACCAAAATATGACCCTTTTCAATGTATAATATGGGCTCTTTAATAATAAATAAAGGTTCTTATAAACTTATTCCACCAGCATTATTACGTAATTATCAGGGTGGCTAAAGCAGCTTGTCTAGGATTTATATGTCTCATCATGATGTGTGGAAATAGAATCCAATGATCCGAGTGAAATTGAAAAGAGCTATCTTTTCGTCAGGCTGCACCATATGACCTAGTTGGTTCAATACTGGGGGGCGCTGGTAAATTTAGCAGGCCTGATTTACAGCGTGTGACCTTACACTAGACAGCACTGGCTCAGTCTTTAGATGCTTCATTACGTCTCAATAAAGTCTTGAGCTGATGTGGGCTTTACTGATAAATCACACCACGCTTTGTGTTTTTTCTCAATGGGGAGCAAACGTTACCTTAACATTAGTAAGACTGCTATTTTAAGTTGGTTCATTTGTTTTCCTTTTAGCTTAGTCTCTTTATTAATCTGGGGTCGCACAGTGGAATGAACCGCCAACTTATCCAGCATATGCCACAGTCGCCCATTGAAGCCAAGCAGGGCTGCGCCCGGTCAGTACCTGGATGGGAGACCACATGAGAAAGCTAGGTTGCTGCCGGAGGTGGTGTTAGTGAGGCCAACGGGGGGCGCTCAACCTGCGGTCTGTGTGGGTCCCAACGCCCCAGTATAGTGAAGGGGACTCTATACTGCTCAGTGAGCGCCGTCTTTCGGATGAGACGTTAAACCGAGGTCCTGACTCTCTGTGGTCGTTAAAAATCCCAGGTTGTTCTCCGAAAAAGAGTAGGGGTTTAACCCCGGCATCCTGGCCAGATCTACACATTGGCCTCTGTCCATCATGGCCTCCTAACATCCCCATATCATAATTGGCTTAATCACTCTGTCTCCTCTCCACCAATCAGCTGGTGTGTGGTGATCCTCTCCCCCCTCCCTCATTGTGGAAAGCGATTTGAGTGTCTAGAAAAGCGCTATATAAATTTAAGGAAATATTATTATTATTATTATATGTTTTACGCAGCGGTTGACTTAGGTTTTAAAAAGCAAATGAAGAGTTTCGTTGCAAAACGAGATATATCCATTTTGAGAAATGTTGCTAATTTGACATTATTATCGAAGACATCAACAGTCAAGTTTATTCACAATTTCTGTACGTTAAACTATTACTTGAGCTCAGTGAAGGCCAGGGACACATATTCTTCAAATCCAGGATATTTTTATAGAATTTTATGTCCATAAATAGTTTATAAATAAGTCAAAAAGCATTCCAAAATACCACATATTTATCTCAACATAGTCAAACATCTTAAATTGATTAAATTTAATAAAAACTATATAGAACAGTAAATACAAAGATTGATTATTAATAATAAGATCCTGAGTTAGTTAGTTTTGGCCAGAATGTACACAATATAACATAACTTTTTCTTTTTTTTCTTTTTTTTGCTGGGGCACCAATAGCGTTAAGCAGCTTCACTGCGGCATTTGAAGAAAACTTTTGGATCATCAGTGGGAAAATTAACAATAATTTATCAATTAATCGAAAATATTCATAATATTCAAAAACATAATAGACATAATGTGACTATGGCGTGTGCCAGTAATCCAGGGCAGTCCCTGAATGAAGAGGTCGGATAACAACATACCGGCTGAGCTGTCAGAGCAAACTAACTGCAGGATGTTTATCGCTTCAACCATTCTTAAACAGCTTTGGACTAATTGTGATTATTTATAATATAGATAAGTAAGATTAAGTTAGTTAAATAAACGACTTGTAGCTCGTTACAGAAAGAGTGGAGGCTCCTGAACACCGCTGCTGAAAACCAAACCTGTAAAATCAGAGCGGGCAGAGCCGCGACTGTGCAGTTCCTGTTTCACCGAGTCCACGGATACAGGCTCGCCTTATTGTTATTATTATGCAGCTGGAATGAGCGGCTCCAATCCGTCATCAAAATCCATGAGGTTTGCTCGACTCTGAAGCTTTGATTCTCTGACTGACAGACGGACGTAGCCTGTGACTGACAGCTCGCCTGCAGTATAAACAATTAAATGGCAAACGTTTTTAGTTAGCCTAGTGAATCCTCTTTTTAAACACATATGTTTTTTTGTTTTGATATTATCATTAAATCAATGAGCAAACTCGGAGCACTTCGCCGGCGGTGACTCTCCTGCCAGGGGATGCTGAGCTCGCGCATATACTGTTCTATATATAACAGTTATATATTGCATTTTGCAAAGAAACTGGTCTGGCGGATATCGCGTTTTGTGAAAAAATACATTTTGTAGTCGGCCTAAAATGTTCATTCTTAAATTGTGTTAATGGCAGCAATTCACACATAGATAAGAAACATCTGAACAGTGATTTCCAATCATAAAATCCAAATGTCAAAAAATGGCGTTTATCGCACTTTGCAACGAAACTCTTCAAATATAGTTTTATTGGACGTTATTTTTGCCTTTTTTTTACACACTTTAAATGCAACAGGTGTACTCACTTTCATAAAGTAACGTCGACTAATCGCTTTAAAAGCAGCAGGTTTACTCACTTTATAAAGT
>CAIGQQ010038027.1:2481615-2510012 GCA_903798035.1 Danio albolineatus | reverse complement strand
ATATATATATATATATTGCTTGTTCAAACTACTTATTTAAAATTAGCTGAAGCAACACAATTCTTAATATTTTATGTTTAATCCACATCAATTTGTTAAAAGTGTTAAGTAAACGTAATCGATTTGTGTTGGGACAACATGAATAAATTGTGTGGAAGCCTGCATTTTTTACTGTGGAACATAAAAACATTTGTAGTCATGACTTTTTGTCGTAACATTTTTTACAGTGCTGAAAACCCACTATATTCTAAAAATTGGAAAAACATTTTTATTATTATAAATAAATTGCCTTTTACATCAATAAAGTGTCTGAAAAAAAGTACTTTTACTTCACATTATTTAAAAATATTTAATTAAAAGTTATTTTGCTGCTTGTTTAAACTACTTATTTAATATAAGTTAAACACAATTCTTTAGTTTTTGGGGGACAATTTAATAAAAAAAAATTCTTATTCTAATTTAATTGTTTTATGTTCAATTCGCTTAAGTTTGTAAAAACAATTAAGTCAACTTAATCAATTTGTGTTGGGACAGCGTGAAGGAATTGTGTGGAAGCCAGCATTTTTTTATCTGAGGGTCCAGGGTTCAAGTCCCTGTTCGGGCGCCATTTCTGTAACGGTGGTCACAATTTATATTATTAATGTTCAGATTGCAACAGTTTGCTGTGTGTTAAAATGCAAACCCTGCTTTTCTGCTCCAGGTATCTGCTCTCTCTGGGTGCCAGTGTGGAGGCAGAAAATGAAAACGGCGAAAAACCAGCAGACCTCATCGACCCGGACTGCAAAGAGCTGCTCAAACTCTTTGAAACCGGCTGTGTCTGAGCACCGACCCGCACAAAAACAAGACAAAGCAAGCTTTCAAAAGACCCTCCCGTCTTCTCATGTAGTGTGGTTAAACTCTCTCTCTCTCCTGAATATTCTTCATTTATTCTTGTTTTTTTATTTTTCGGCTACTCTATGTGACTTTATTATTATACCGTGCAGAGGATCAACATATTATATACGCATATCTGTTTGATTTTGACATCCATGAGAACACACGGTTTATATCTGTAAACTAATAGTTAGTGAAACGTGAGGAGAAATGAACGATGAAACTTTGGGGGATTAAATGGTGAAGTGTAAGTGGACTCAGAAGGTTTGAGGGGAGGAGAAGAAAAAGTTAAAATGGTTGCAGACTAAAGGAAAGTTGTATTCGGATAAAAGACGAGCATTTCTCTCTGAACAAACCAGCATCTTTCAGTGTTTACAGATAGATCCTATATTTCAGGGGTCTCCAACATGATAGTAGGCTGTAAAACACAATAAGCTAAGGTAACTCAAACCATTTCAGGAAACAGATTGCAACAAATCATTTAAGTTAAAAAACTAATCCTAATGAGTACTGTGAACTTAATCCATTTGAGTAAATGAAGCAATTAGAGCACAGTAAAACCCAATAAATGAAGAGAACTCAAACCAACTAAGAACTTTGGGCATCTCGGCTGTATACAGTAGCTCTCATTTTATGATTTGTTGTGAATACTTCATTCTAAAAGTGTCAAAACAACATTAAAAAACATAAAAAACACACAAAAAAAATGTGAATTGGTTTAATGTCAATTGACTACCCTAAATTAACATCTAATATTGGCATCAAAACATGTCAAAAACCATCAAAAATGGATTTTGGATGTTTTTTAGATGTCAATTTGATGTATTTTTGACATCAAGATAGTTTAAATGCATTGTAGGTTGTAATTGAAGCTTTAGGATTAATTAAACTTTTCTTTTTCTGTATTATAGTGTGTGTCCTTATTTGGTCAAAAAGACGTCAATGAGTAGATGTCAAATAGACGTCAACCAATCCACAATGTTTTTTGATGTTGTAATGATATTTTCATATTTATTATTATAATAAAATGCATACACTGTTTACTGTTTACCCAATAAGTTTAGGTAACTCAAACCATTTGCAACAAACCATTTAAGTTCAAAAACTAATCCTAATGAGTGCTGTAAAAATCCATTTGAGTAAACAAAGCAATTTGAGCACAGTAAATCCCAATAAATGAAGAGAACTTAAACCAGCTGAGCACTGTAAAACCTAATAAGTTAAGGCAACTCAAACCATTTGAGGAAATCGATTGCTACAAACCATTTGAGTTAAAAAACTAATTTATATGAGTACTGTGAACTTACTCCGTTTAAGTTAAAGTAATGAGGTATTTAATTAACTCATTGCCTTCAATACTGACTTCAAAACTCTTTTCAAATTAGTAGAATTAACTTTGTAAATTTTGAGTTAACTATGCTCGTTTCATTTGATAAAGTTGACTGTTGGGTTTTACTGTGTAGTAGTCTAGCTTAAATCTGTAAATTAGCAGTTTTCTGTATTTTGTGATTCACGTTTTTATTGTATTATCCCCGTTTATTTATGCTTTTGAAATGCATTATGGGACCTTGATCTTTCTTTCATTATAGAACAACATCCCATAATGCAATTCACAACAGTAAATAAACAGAAAACACACAAAATACAGAAACTGTTCATTAACAGATTTTTTACAGCAGCTCGCCAAGATTAAAATATCATATCAAGTTCTCTGTCAACATCACTCGTCTTGTTTCCTATACAGTGGAGCTCCTCAAATGCAAGACTACACTGTGTCCTAATGAGCAAAAACAAAAGAGTTTGTTTTTTTCATGTTAAAAGGAGTTTTTCTGATGGTCACATGCAAAAATTTCTATTTTACAATGAAAACAAATGAGTTTTATATATTTCTATATGTTAAATTTAAACCATCAAATTACAGTAAGTAATGTTCAACTTAAGTTGTTTGTTTAAATTCAGCCCAAATAAATCGTTTACAACCATTAATTTTAAAAGGTTTTAGTAAATCCGAGGAATCATCTTTGAATAATTTTTTTCATTGTACAAACAGTTTCTATTTCCGCGATGGAATGGCTGGAAATAATTTTTGTTTAATTATCACATGCTTACCTTTGTAGATTTTAACTCTAGAGGACGTATTGTGACGCAGTTCCCAGAGAAACTGAATATTCAACGAGAAAACAATGGGCGTGGCTTGTTTTTTTACTATGAGCTGATTGGTAATATTTGTGTTTTATTCAGAAAGATGGGGAAAAAGGTTTGGGGAGAGTTATTACAATTACAACAGACTCCTCCTGCTCATCATTTCTGCCCAATACCCCAGACAGACGTAATCTGAGAATTTAACTAAAACATTTTTATTTAAATCTTTTTACTACAAGGGCAAACATTTTTTTCATAATGACAAGAAACTAAACTAGACACAGGTGAACATAATCAGATGAATCGTTCACCAGTAATCTAGCAATGTGAAGTAACAAAATCAATATGGTTTCTTTTGGTTTCATGTGTACTTTAAAGGGCAACAATATATATATATATATATATGATATATTTGAAAGATTCAGTGACCGTCACATGAGTAGCTCTCTGCTACTTTTAAGTGTTAATAAGTAGCTCTCATGTGAAATAATGTTGGAGATCCCTGCTCTATGTGTTCATTTTGGGCTTTTTCAGCCATTTTGACATGATTGTTATTGTTTTTTTCTACAATTCAGAAAAGTGTCTTTTATGTGACAAGGGACAAAGTCCTGTTGAAGCAGAGCAACGCCTAAAGAGAGAATTGTGTTGTATTGTATTGTATTATATTGTGTTGTGTTGTATTGTATCGTCCCAGCAGATATAGGATGTCAACATGACACCAGATTGACGTTGTACCCCAATGTCATGGGGATGTTGCATTTTATTTGGAAATGAAAACTGGGTTGACAACAGAACCCAACGTCAGACCGTAGTCCAATGTCCAACCTAAAATCAACCAAATATCAACGTCTAATGATGATACAGCTTGACGTTGCGTTGACGTTACCACTATGTCTATCAGACATTGGATTTTGGTTGCCAAACCTGACAAATAAATGTCAGTATTTGACATCAATATGACGTTGGTTTAAGATGTTAGCTCGGCATTGGATTTTGGTCAATTTCCAACACAACCAAAAATCAACCAAATATCAACGTCATTTGATATTGTTATAGGACGTCAAGATAACGTTGTCCATAGGCACTGGCTAGACATTGAATTTTGGTCATCCAATGTCACAACCTAAATCTAACCTAATATTAATGTTTTACGACTTGTGTTCCTGCTGGGGTGTTGTATTGTATTCTATTGTATTGTATTGTGTTGTTGTATTGTATTGTGTTGTGTTGTGTTGTGCTGTCTGTCTGCTGGACAGCAGGAGAGCACTGAACTATAACCTGCCGTCACACTGCAAAACATGCTTTTCTTACTTAGATTTTTAGTCTTATTTCTAATCCAAATATCTAAAAATTCTTAAATCAAGACACATTTTTTAGACAAAAAAGTATTGTCTTGTTTTAAGCAATAATATGTCAAAATTAAGTGAGTTCTTCCTTAAAACAAGCTAAATAATCTGCCAATAATCTTATGTCAAAAGGAAAATCCATATTATTTTACCCCATTGGCAGATTTTTTAGCTTGTTTAGGGAAAAACTCACTTAATTTTGACATATTATTGCTTAAAACAAGACAATATGTTTTGCTTGTCCAGAAAATGCTTCTTGATTGAAGAATTTTGTGATATTTGGGCTAAAAACAAGACTAGAACATGTAAGAAAAGCATGTTTTGCAGTGCAGACTCACAGAAACACTGGCCGATTGTGCATTACTGGTAAAAGTGGGGGCACTATGCTGACATTTTGAATGTCTCTTGTCAAAGTCTTATTTTTTACAATGTTTTCATAAATAAAGCTGCTTTTTATATTAAAATTGAGTTGTTTTTTGTGTATCAAACTTTTTAAATATTGTAAAATAATTCACATTAAGTACTTAAAGGGTTAGGTCACCCCAGAATAAATATTCATCCGCTATTTTCTCAACTTAGGTGTGGACTTAAAGACCCTGTGAAATTAAAATACGTTCATTTTTAGATGTTAGTACTAGTATGTGAGTTTTAACGAGATTTATAAGCTAGAGTGCTGCAAAACAGTGACAAAATTTGCGTTTGTAAGATATAAACATCCAAAGCTTGTAGTTTGTCACTTCAATCCAAATGGAACAATGCTATTTTCCATATCACCTCTTACTTCAGTTTCTCACCAAAGCTGCCAAAACAATAATTGTTGTTTCAAATGGGCTATATGCACAGCTAGTGTTTTTCGTTGAAAGCTTTATGGTACTATTTTCAACTTCATGCGGTTGCTTTAACAGCATCGATGTTGTAATGGCTGTACTTTCTTCATCATCTGAGGAAGTTCAACCAGCTGAAACAGTTCTACTCCATCATTGAATCAGTCATCTGCACTTCTATAACTGTCTGGTTTAGCTCAGCTACCTAATCTGACCTTCGAAGACTACGTCGAATAGTTGGGACTGCTGCGCGAATCATTGGTACAACCCTCCCTACTCTCCAAGAACTGTACTTATCCAGAGCAAGCAGAAGGGCTGGTAAAATCACTCTGGACCCCTCACACCCAGCACACTGCCTCTTTGAACTGTTATGGTTGATGCTACTGAGCACTGCGCACATGAACAGCCCGACACAGAAACAGTTTCTTCCTCCAGGCAATCCATCTCATGAACACTTGATGATAATAATCGTGGAACCAACATCACTACTTGCAATACACTTTTTACACACACATACACTTATTTAACAACACACTTTACTTGCCAATTTGCACGTAACAGCTGCACATATAATGTTGTATATAGTAATACACCTGTACATACACTTGTCCATTTGTATATTTGCATTCAATACTTCTATTTTTGAATATATTTATTATCTATTTTTTGTCCTGTCTCTGTAATTCTGTTGCATTGTAGAAGCTCTGTCATGAAAGCAAACTCCTCGTATGTGTGAACATACCCGGCAATAAAGCTCTTTCTGATTCCGATAATGTAATTCAAATATAATCAATTAAGTAGACTTAAGGCTGATTTATACTTCTGCATCGAGAAATCGGCATGTTGATGTGCATTTATACTTCTGCAAGCTGTTTGTGTCGCTCTACAATAACTCTTCCGAAACACTAGCTGGTAGTGAGGTTTTAATGTGTGTCGTGTTTCTTCGCTAGTGTTTTGAATGCAACCTTAATGTACAAGTACCTAAAACTCGCTCATTCTGAGGCGGGAACCAGTGGACGTGCAACAAATTTAATCATAAGATAAACACAAAACAAAACTTTCCATCAGGACCAGTCTCCACACTTGTAAACATTCACTCCATCGGGCTCGCGGCTCTCAGCACCGCCCACACTCATCAGCGCTACCAAGCCGACCAATCACAGAGCTTGCGTTACAACTTGTTGTGACATTAAGTAACATTTTTTCAGAGGCGTCAGCGATGGCCACGGCGAGGGCTGTGCGACCGCACAAAGGCTCCGCCGGGGCATAAATGTGCACTTGACGCAGAAGTATAACCCTGTAAGCATTCATTTGTGCGTTAAAGCGTGAAAAAAGATGAAAACCTGTGCAACCGTTAGCACCATCATTAGCAGCAGGCTAGCGCAGAAATTCCATATACTGTGGTAAATTTGATTTCCATATTTTAAAGACACGGCATGGAAAAATACAATTTAAAGCAGTGCTTCTTGTTTGGTCTGAGACCCACTTTATATCGTATCTCAGCCTGGCAGTGAAGATCGCTGTTTTTTTTTTAAAGAAATCAATTCTTAAACGTGGTAATTTTGTATTGGATGACAATTCACCGTAATTAAGCCCTGGGGCTGGCGGCCTGTGTGAATATTCCCCATTCACGAGCGATTCATATTTTAAATATTGTAAAATAATTCACATAAAGTACTTAAAGGGTTAGTTCACCCCAAAATAAAGATTTATCCGCTATTTTCTCAACTTAAAGGTGGACTTAAAGGTCCCGTGAAATTAAAATACGTTTATTTTTAGATGTTAGTACTAGTATCTTCGTCGTCGAGCGTCGTCGCGTCATCCAGGTGGATGCTGCACACTGGTGGTGGATGAGGAGATCCCCCCATTGTGTAAAAGCGCTTTGAGTGCCCAGAAAAGCGCTATATAAATGTAAGGAATTATTATTATTATTATTAGTATGTGAGTTTTAACGAGATTTATAAGCTAGTGTGCTGCAGTGACAAAATTTGCGTTTGTAAGATATAAACATCCAAAGCTTGTTTGTCACTTCAATCCAAATGGAACAATGATATTTTTTCCATGTCACCTCATACTTTAGTTTCTCAAAGCTGCTAATATAATAATTGGTGTTTCATATTGAGAAAATTCACTAGAGATTTATATTTAATACTCGCTCGGTTTATTTAGCTGACCCTACGGCTGTTGCTAAAAGGGATACAGCTGCGACCAGAAGTTAACGAGAATTATTTATATTACTTATTAAATTGTCGATTTATCGTATTTTATCAACGTCTACTCCTACCACAACCCAAAACCACCCCTACCTCAACCCAAACCCAAAACCCGACCATCACATTAATGTAAAAACTGTAAATACATCGAGTATTATTCACAGTATTTATTAGATAACCAATTAAATTCTATTTTATTAGCGTATAGCCCTACCCCAACTCTCACAGTAATGCGAAAATATGAATTATATGCATTGTGCTATACTGACGTGAATATCCGCAGCTGTATCCCATCTAGAGTTAACCCCGGAAGCAATTGGTTGGCATTAGCAACGTTTTGGCCGAGCCAGGCCTGAATACAGAGATAGCAGGAGAAAGAGACACAAACAGACAGGTTTGAACAGCTTCATACACTCATTATTTCCACAAGCTGCGTGTTAGTCTGAACGTGTCGCGATGTATTCGCTTCATACACACTCTGATTTCTCGTAGAGTCAGCATCAGTTTCCTACTATTAGCACAATGCTAACAGACTAGCCGCCAGCAACTCATAAACAATAACAAACGCTGAGTTACTCAGTTACCTTGATTCAGATCAACCCTGCGCTCTCGGACACACAGCAGCAGGAGTGTGTGTTTGTGTACTTTATACACTGCTCGGTCTCTCAGATGGACATTTGCTGATGGGTTTAATTCATTGATGCTGCTGATCTGATCATATCTGCTAACGTTAATACACTCCTGTCACAGTTATCAGTAGAACATCTGTATTCATTGAGGTAAAGTTGGGATTATATTATAACTTATATAATATATGTTTAATATAACTTCAGAAAAGTATTCTCTGTTAATTCTATATGAGGAAATACTATTAGCAGCCATTGACTATCAAAGTACAGCATGTTCAGAGTCAGTTAAATAGTGCTAATGTTGTTTTAAAGTCATACTTGTATGCGATTTCAGATTGAGGTAAAGTTGTTTTTTATATATTCACACGTTTAGACTTTCTCCTTGATAATATTATTTCAGAAAACTATTCTTGGGGTTTCACGGTGGTGCAGTGGGTTGCACAATCACCTCACAGCAAGAAGGTTGCTGGTTCGAGGCTCGGCTGGGTCAGTTGGTGTTTCTGTGTGGAGTTTGCATGTTCTCCCCATGTTGGCGTGGGTTTCCTCCGGGTGCTCCGGTTTCCCCCACAGCCTAGGGATGGGCGGATCGATCCTGAAGTATCGATATTTTCGATACTGGGAATGTATCAAAAGGATCGATCCTTAAGTAAAAGTACCGATCTTTTTTGGGGGGTTTTCTTACTGAGTGATTGGAGATTTTGAAATCTCTAAATAATTATAGGGTCGCATGTTATATAAATATTTACTTAAATAGGAACACGAATGAGAACTATAATATTCTTCCGCGGTATCTCCGCTGATAGGTCAGTGTTATCTCATGGCACAGTGGTACAGACACCACACACACCCAGCGTGGGTTGTAAAACTTGAGAGCGGAGCTGTCGACATCATGACTGAACGTAAACGAAGTATAATCTGGAGTTATTGTAAAAGTAATCAGCTAAAGGGAAAAACAATTCAACATTCTGTTGTTCCTTTACAAAAACCTGGAAACTGATTAAAATCAGAAAGCACAAATGAATATCGCAACTTAACTTTGAGATTCAATCCAAAGTTCTGCTGCTTTGACCTTTAAATAAGGTGAAGAAATTCAGTTGTGTAGTTATTTTTCATTATATATGGTGCTGTTTAGCCAATTATAGTTCTGTAATTTTAATAAATGTGAAAGGAATCAGGTGTTTTATTTAATAATAATAATAATAATAATAATAATAATAAACTTTTTTTTTTAAATCACTATAAAATATTTAATTTAAGTATTGATAAGTATCGATTTAAGTATCGATATCGATGATACTTGTCTTGAAATACTTGGTATCAGATCGGAAACAAAAATATTGCTATCGCCCATCCCTGCCACAGTCCAGACACATGCGCTATAGGGGAATTGAGTAAGCTAAATTGGCCATAGTGTATGTGAGTGAATAAGGTGTATGGATGTTTCCCGGTGATGGGTTGCAGCTGGAAGGGCATCCGCTGCGTAAAATACATGCTGGATAAGTTGCCGGTTCATTCCGCTGTGGCGACCCCAAACTGGGGAATAGGGCTGGGCAGATTAACTGTATTACCGTATATCGAATCGCGATAAAAAATTTGTCATTAACAATAATAAGCTCTCGAATTTTTGTATTGATCTAAGAGTCAATCGCACAACAGAAATGTGCAACAATGGGAATCAACTGTGCAGTCATTTTTGGGGTACTCTTAAATCTGGAGGCAACAACTTATATCGAAATATATCATTATTATTTTATCAACTCTAATCAAACACACCAGCTTATAGATTTCTAGTGATCCTGAAGACACTGATTAACATGTTTAGGTGTGTTTGATAAGTGTTGGAGCTAATCTGTGCAGGACACAGGCCCTCCAGGACCAAGTTTGAGTCTTTTTTGTGTAAAGCGCTTTGAGACTTTTTAAAGAAGTTTTAAAGGCGCTATATAAAAATAAGTCGTTATTATTATTATTATTATTTTTTTTATTATTATGTATAGCTCTGGCGTCAAGAAGTTCTCTGTAGGGATGGGCGATACCAATATTTTTGTTTCCGGTCCGATACCAAGTATTTCAAGACAAGTATCGTCGATATCGATACCGATACTTTAATTAAAAATTTTATTGTGATTAAAAAAATGGTTATCACCTTTATTATGATTATTATTATAATATAATTATATTAACATTACAATTATTATTATCATCACCATTATTATTATTATTATTCAATTAAACACAAAACACATGATTCCTTTTTACATTTATTTAAATAACAGAACTATAATTGCATGGCACCATATATAACGACAAATAATACACTGCAGAAACCTTGTTTAATTAAAAAAGTACATCTCTCCCAGTAATTATTTGTACCTAAACTTTGTATTTTATTTGATAAACAAGTTTATTTAAAACTATTTAAACTAAACTACTTAGTCTTTACTTGAGTTGTCTACAGTCTATTATCCTGAACCCTGTGAAATGTAACAGAAATCTGATATATGCCGATTTACGCAAATTACACAAATGACAGAGTTTAGAGTAGTGTTCCCCCTCAGCTTTGGCATATTAATATTACAAAGAGTCATATATAATGATTCCCCCTCAGCATATTATATTTATAGTGTGTGCATCTGTGTGTTCATATG
Organism: Danio albolineatus; assembly: GCA_903798035.1. Taxonomy (NCBI): domain Eukaryota; kingdom Metazoa; phylum Chordata; class Actinopteri; order Cypriniformes; family Danionidae; genus Danio; species Danio albolineatus. The sequence continues at coordinate 2,499,340 of CAIGQQ010038027.1, read as the reverse complement.
AACATATATCAGGTAAAACTTAATATAAACTGGCTGTCTGTATTGAACTCGACTCCAATTTTTGTCAAATAATTTTCACTGGGTTAGCTGGACAATGACCGGATTTCTTAAAGGATTTTGCCAACGTTTTACAACCTGCACTGGGTGTGTGTGATGTCTGTACTACAGGTTTGCAGACAGAAGCTGGAAGCTGTCGTGAGCTAACGCTGACCCATTAGCGGAGATACAGCGGAAGGATATTATAATTCCCATTCGTGTTCCTATTTAAGTAAATATTTATATAATATATATACAATAATATAATAATTTTACTCAGTAAGAAAACCCCCAGAAAAGATCGATACTTTTACTTAAGAATCGATCCTTTTGATACATTCCCAGTATCGAAAACATTGATACTTGAGGATCGATCCGCCCATCCCTAGTTCTCTGAAGAAAAATTATCCTACAGAATTTTTATGTGTTTTTTTTAAAGGTAAATGAAGGTTATACAGTGATTTATTAATTGCAGAGAAGAAGAAAAACCTGCAAGTTCTGAAAGAGATCAAGCCTCAGCCAGGTCAGAAAAAGTAATGCAGAAGTAACCCAAAAGTAACGTAACATTACTTACCTTAAAAAGTAACTACGTAACGCAACTAGTTACTTGTTTAGGGAGTAACTCCGTATCGTAATGCATTACTTTCAAAAGTAACTTTCCCCGACACTGGTTATCATATAATGGTAGTACAGTCAATTAAATAGTGCTAATGTTGTTTTGAAGTCATACTTGCAAGCGATTTCAGACAGAATAATATTCAATGTACCATGCTAACCAATATAGGGATGGTGTCACAAGTTGTCACTAGCTATATTTCTATCCAAAAATGTGAATTAACTTTATGCTGAAAACTGAAATATTGCATAAAAGACGTGGAAATAAAGCACCAATTATATAGTAGTAGTCAAAGAGAACAAAATTGTCGCTTCTTGATTTACTGCCGCCCAATATCAACAGTAAAAACAGAATTTGCTGCAGTAGGAGAAGCTGCGCAAATCCTTTCCTTATTTATTAAATGACTTGCGCCGACGATACCGACACGTAATGAACGCATGGCGGCATTTGAATGTGTGAGACGCGGAGCACAGACGCTCTTGACACTTCTGGAGGTCATTAATATTATAATAACTAATACTGAAACAGTTAAGGCGTTTTAGAATGACCAAAACAACATTTCTGATGTTTTACGATGTGCTCAGCCTGCTGGTTTGTCCATTCACACACATTTTCATCATCACATGATCTCTTATAACACAATCACATGACTTTTTTAATGCATGTACTCGAATTTGTTCGGTAAATGTGTTTCCATCGTAGTTTATGCAAATTTTTTCTTATCGAATGAAAAGTTTATCCTACTCAGTTATGCGCATTTTCAAAATGTATGTGCATATTAGCATTTCCATCAACCTATTTTTTTATTTTTTATGTACTGTCCAAAATGCGCATGAAAATAGGTGGATGGAAACGTAGCTACTGTTAAAAAATGAACAAATGTGCGACTATTTAACCAACTTTACCTCAGTTTTTTATATTAAAATGCATAATGATAACAGTTGATGTCTTTAGTCTGAAATAAATCGAACTGAAGTAATTTGTTTGTTGTTGTATTTTCCTCCAGAAAACACACTGAAGAGCCTGCAAAGTTCCCTGTTGAGCCTCATATAGTGAGATTGTGAGGCAAGAGACTTTAACAGAATGACAAGGTAAAAGTCGCTTATTGTTATGAAGACTAAAGAGTCGTTTTCTTAAACTCTACAATGGAGCAGAATCAGATTAAAGGGCACCTATTATGCAAAAATCTCTTTTATAAGGGGTTTAAACACAGTTGTGTGTCAGCAGTGTGTGAAAATAAGCAGCTTCTAATGGTCAACAATTATTAATTGTATTGTTTATAATCAGACTTGATGAAAAAAGGCTGCAGAAACACTCTGATTGACATTCTCACTTTGTATGATGTCATCAGAGGGGGAAAGCCCCGCCCACTAGTGACCATCTCTCCTTCGTTAGCATAGGACGTTAGTCTTGTTTTAAATCTGCAACTATGCTGACACACTGGCATTTGTATGTTTTATCACAATTCATTTTTCCTCAGCATTATATTTTAAAATGTAAAATGTTCTGATTTAAAAAGCTCAATTGTTAATGTTTCCTCACATAAACAAGGATATAACACAACTTTCCACAGAGATAATCGTGTTTATCTGCTGTTTTGAAACGTCGAGTTACAGTTCTGAATATAAAATATGTTGTGCTTGTAACAGTACGTCATGATAAATAATCTGTGTCAGCCTTTTTAAATTCTGCTTTACTATTTTAATGAGCACGAAAGCCCGAATGAGCAAATGTGAAACCAATTTACCAGCATTATCAGCATCATTATGCTATTTTTCAGTGTCACATGATTATTCAAAAATCATATTATTACTGGATCATTAAATCATTTTAAACCCGGTTTATTAAAGTGGTGCTCTGGGATGCGCAAATGTTGTGCTCTCACTATTTTAAACTAGTTTCATTGCTGAAAAATCGTCGGCAGTCACGTTTGATGACAAAAGCATGACGGCACGTGATTGGACTGGAGGTCAGCTGATGCAGCCGATTTCTGTGGATTAAAGCTAATAATATTGTAAATAATGTTACATTTTTTACACCGAGCAATCATTTCGATTCACAAGACCTCAGTGTGGTTTCAGGAGCCCTGACTATTGGTTTGGACTTGTTTCTCTGGGTTTATTTTAATCTAAAAAACCTGTCCCCATTCACTGCTACTAAAAGAATGACCCTGGAAATGTAATTTTGGTAACACTTTATTTCGATGGTCCATTTGAGTATTAGTAGACTGTCTAGTTAATATCTGCTGATACTGACATTCAACAGACATTTAACTGACTATAAGAAACATGTCTGTACATGTCTACTTACACTAACCCTACCCCTAACCCCAACCTAACAGTCTACTTATAATCTAATGAGAATTAGTTGCATGGTAACTTAAACTCAACAAACGGACCATCAAAATAAAGTGTGACCTTAATTTTTTATGTTAACTATCCCTTTAAGTACTAGGGATGGGAGAAATTAAGCTTTTCATTACACTGCCTGACAAAAGTCTTGTCACCTATTCAAGTTTTAGTAACAACAAATAATAACTTGACTTCTAGTTGATCATTTGGTATCAGAAGGGGCTTATATGAAAGGCAAAGGCTTCTAGATTACGCTTATTTTACCAAAGTAAAATATGATCATGTCTTGATTTTAATTATTTAACTAGGACAGTGCGGTCTGACTTTGCTTAGACTAAAGTCTTGTCACTTAACAGAAATAATGTAAAAGAGATAATGAAGAAATAATGAAAAATAATGAATATTGTGTGTGACTCCCATGAGCTTGGAGGACTGCATCCACACATCTCTGCAATGACTCCAATAACGCATTAATAAAGTCATCTGGAACGGCAGAGAAAGCGTTCCTGCAGGACTCCCAGAGTTCATCAAGATCCTTTGGATTCATCTTCAACGCCTCCTCCTTCATCTTACCCCAGACATGCTCAATAATGTTCATGTTTGGTGACTGGGCTGGCCAATCCTGGAGCACCTTGACCTTCTCTGCTTTCAGGAGCTTTGATGTGGAGGCTGAAGTATGAGAAGGAGCGCTATCCTGCTGGAGAATCTGCCCTCTCCTGTGGTTTGTAATGTAATGGGCAGCACAAATGTCTTGATACCTCAGGCTGTTGATGTTGCAGACACTCTGCAGATCTCTCGCACGCCCCCATACTGAATTTAACCCCAAACCATGATTGTTCCTTCACCAAACTTGACTGTTTTCTGTGAGAATCTTGGTCCATGCGGTTTCCGGTAGGTTTTCTGCAGTATTGGTGATGATCGAGATGCAGATCAACAGATTATTCATCGGAAACATCGACTTTCTGCCACTTTTCCAAATGGTCAACTAGAAGTCAAGTTATTATTTGTTGCTCTTACAACTGGGATCGTCAGGTTCTCTACTTTGAAATATCTTTGCAAGGCTGTTGGTTTAGTTCAGGCATGTCCAAACTCGGTCCTGGAGGGCCGGTGTCCTGCAGATTTTAACTCCAACTTGCCTCAACACACCTGCAAGGATGTTTCTAGAAAGTCTGATTGGGGTTGGAACTAAACTTTGCAGGACACCGGCCCTCCAGGACTGAGTGTGAACACCCCCTTTGGTTGTTTCAAAGGGACACCTACTGGTAAAAACAATTAATACAACAAAAACCAATTAAAACGGGTGTATCAAAACACATTGCAAATGATAAATTGAAACAATAACCTAATAAATGTACTTAAGAGTCTGCATAATATGCATAACTTTATAAATTTGACACATTTTCCAGCTCCTCTGCACCTAGAATGCACACGTACAAGAGGACGTCCAGCCCTCGGTCACCGACGAACACAGGAGAGCTCTTCACACCAGCGCATGAGGAAAATGTGCGCTTCATCCATGACAGTAAGACTCATAACTGCCTCATAACTGAGCACGGTTTCACCTACTTAAAGACAACATGTGGCTTTTTTTAGACAGTTTAACATTCCTCGTCGTTTATGACTGATGATTGTGCTGTGTCTGGTCGTACTTAAAACATTCTGTAGGTGCGTATATTTTGGTCGTTGGTTCTGACGCGTTTCTTGCTTGAACAGGTCGATAATAGTAAAACGTCCATACCGTTTGCAAATAAAGTTGGATATTCCAATCCATTTATTGTCCATTTTGTCAAAATTAAAAGGGTAAATAAAATACTTTCAAACTAGAGATCAAAAAAATGGTGAATGCTGGAGAAATTGTGGAAATGTATTGGCACATATTTTGGGATTGTAATATTATACACACCTACTGGCAAGATTTAAATAAAGAGATAAATGCAATATTGTGATTGAATCTGGAATGTAATTTTAAAACTACGTACCTGGGAATTTACTCTACAGAAATACCAAAAAAGGATTTATATCTTCTTAACACACTACTAATATCTAGGCAATTACAAAGAAATGGCTCAAGGAAGATCCTCCGTCTGTAAGCGAATGGTATGATATTGTTAAAGAGGTTTATGACATGGAAGTACTGACATTTGAGTTACTCTCAGACCCTAGGTGCCTAACATATAATATTATTAATTGATTGCTTATACAATAGATTGCTTATACAGACTGATTGTTTCTGACTGTTTTCAAGAGGGTTCGGGTTAGGGCTGTAGTGCAAAATCACATGAATGACGTTAGTCTGAAGTATAATTGCTTTATGTGATCATACACCAACAGTCTGAACGTTGAAAATGAAAATTTGGTCATCATTTACTCACCCTTAACCTTAAGTTTCTTTCTTCTAAACACATAAGATATAATGAGGAAAGCTGAAAATGTGTAACCATTGACTTCCATAGTATTTGTTTTTCCTATTATGTAATTCTGCAGCTTTCTTCAAAATATATTCTTTAATGTTCAACAGAAGAAAGAAACTCTTAAAGGTTTGAAACCATTCGAAGGGGGGGCTAATTTTTCATTTTTGGGGTGAACTACCTCTTTCAGACTCTGTATTTCAGCCTGAATGTTGTTGTAACGGTTTCTTTTTTTGCTTTTCAGCTTGGCTTTGTGTTTTGAGAGACATTAAATCCCCACAAAATAATGAACGTAATGATCGCGGACCACAGGAATATGTGGAGAAAAACCCAAATCCTAACCTACATTGTAAGTTCATTTTCACGCTAACACTATTTCAAGGCAGGAGTGCACTACACGCTGAAAAACGTGTGTAAATGAGCAGTTCCTGCATTTTTGTGATTCGTGTTTTGTATTTTAAATTTTTTCCCTGCTTATTTTTGGCTTTTAAAATGCATTATGAAACTTCAATCTTTCTTAGCAACTTTTAAGCTTAAAGTTTTTAAAAAGTGACTTTTATGTACATTTTTAATAGTTAAAATTGACTTGAAAGTCCTGGAAAAGTCATGGAATTTTTGTTGTAAACGTGTATGAACACTGGCTTAATGTCTGTCCATTTGTTCTTTCAGCTTTTATACCAGTGGACCTGAGTGACCTTAAGAAGAGGAACACACAAGACTCCAAGAAGTCTTAGACCCGTCCGCGCACTTTCTGATCCACAAGTGTTCATTGTGTTTATTTTTTTGTCCTCCATTTTACATTTGGGACCTTTTTACTCTATCAGTCTTCAACCGACCAACAACGATCCACACAAGCCGGGGTTATTTGGCCACATTCAGTCCAGAAAGCTTCATTCGCCTCCGCTCATGGACCTGCGTCTGGACTTACAGGCTGCCGTCGAATTATGCTTTACGTTTTCAAGAACCATCTGAGCCATTTTTCATATTCATCCGGGCTCTGACTTTGTTTTTTTTTTTCGGGTTTATAATAATTATGTGTATTTTTTCAGCGTCGAGATGACAAACGAGAAAGGTGAAGAACAGTTGAGGTGCTTAAACTGCTGTTGGACAGACTCTACACAGACTTCCTCAAAAATACGAGATGCAGTTCTGGATTTTTCCAAAACACGTTTGTCATCCGCCGCGGGTTCTTTTCATAGATGCGTAGAAGAGTTAGCGGGGTTTTGTCTGATAGCACAGGTAAGTTCGGCTCAGCAGACATTTTTTTAGTAGATGTACTTCCATTTTTAACTATGAATTGAGACACCTTCGATATCTTTAAGTAGACTTTTCCACGTTTTTTTTTTTTCGTTCCCAGCCTTTAAAAATAAAATTAAAATAAAGATTACTTTTATGTTATCGAAGCCTCTCTGTTTTGTTTATCTCGCGCTTTTAACATCAGTAAAATTTTAAGGGATAGTTCACACAAAATGTCAAATTCTGTCATCGTTTACTCATCTGTCACTTGCCAGAAATGTTTCTTCTTGCAAAGGAAAACATTTGAAGAATGCTAATGAAAAACCTGCGATTGACTTTCATTGTATTTCTTATTTTTTATTTCATGGATGTCAGCAGTTTTCAGCATTCTTCGAAATATCTCCTTTTGTGTTCAACAGAAAAAATTCACTTATGATGGTTTGGAATCTTAGCCGGCCCTCCCTATAAGCGAACTAAGCGGCTGCTTAGGGCCCCGCGGCCACAAGGGAGCCCCCCACAACCCACTCTGCCCTTTGCTTCATTGCCTTCCCCATTTATATACCTGATTTATTTATCAAATTGGACCGCGAAAATGAAACGAAACTAACGTTATTCTTCAGGCGTAGAGAAAGACTGAAAGGAAAAATGACGACGAGAAGAGACGAGCACAACATTATTATTATTATTAGCATCGCTTTTAAGTGCTAATGATGATGTTAAAGACAATCTCGAAGCACATTTATGTAAAATAGTCTATTACAGATTAATAAATGTCGTCTACTTGTATGAAATATTTGATTTTCTCCTGGTTTTACAGACCCGTGCTTTTAGTCTAAAACACATTTTACTGAAGTGCAATACTGAAGTGTCTTTCACTGACATATTCTGCACACTGGTAATATTTTTCCTGAGACATGTTTATAAAAGGTATGTGCTAATTGAATTAATAATAGTTTAATGTAAGCTCTGGACCCCGCATCTGAAATCTAAGGAACAGGAGACTGAATAAGGGAATAAAAAAAGTTTGTGTTTGGCTATTAACTTTAACACAGTATTTGTCCCCTACTTTTTTCTTATTTTTTTTATATTAATATTTTATTATTTATTATATATGGATCAATCTGTGCATTAACGTTAATTTATTATTATTATTGAGTTTTTAATGAGTTCAAAATGTTTATTTTATTACTAAGTAATGCATTTAATTAATTATTTTTCAGTGTCGTTTCATTGCAGGGTTTTTGCTTTTGGAATTTATAAAATAATAATAATAATAAATTAATAAATAAACTCAACCATTTTTTGTTGATTTGATTTAGTTTATTTTCGAACAAAAATATATCATACATAAAATATTTTTAACAAAAGATACATTTCAACATGGTCGAAAATGGAGCAGGATGAAGCACAAGCTTATTATTTTCTCACCCCGTTACCACACACATCATTTGTCTATTACTTAAAATTATTTCTTGTTTTTTTTTTTTTTTTTTACTTATCTCTTCTTTTTACATTGGACATATTTTATTCTTTTGGCATCTTCAACCATCTTTAATAGAATCTTCACTCTGTTTGCTAAATGAACAGAATATGTGTTAAACACTCCAGAAGGATGCAAAGTAGGAATCACTGCTCCCTTTATTACAGATAGTTTAATTCTTCATTCTTGAAGCTGCTAGTTGACAGAAACAGTGATGCAAATCATTCAGACAGTTATTAAGTTGAGGAAATCTTTACTTTTCTGTTTCACAGACTGTATTTAATAAGCAATATAATCATTGTGGGCTGGTTTGCAATGGCAATACTATTTAGAGCAAGGTAGGGCCCCAAAATTATTCCGCTTAGGGCTCGCAAATGTACAGGGCCGGCCCTGGAATGACTTGAAGATGAGTAAATAGTGAATAAATGTTCATTTTTTGGGTGAGCTATCCGTTTAAGCAGTTTAGATAGATGCACTTGTACAAAATTGTACAATTTATGTCTTTGCAAACAATGAATGGCAAGAATCAAAGTCATCATGGTTCAATCATTTGTCATGAAGGAAAGCTCTAGATCAGAGATGCCCAAAATATGGCCCGCGGGCCAAAGTTGGCCCATGGTAACCTTTGATTTGGCCCACCATCCCATTTGAAAAGTGAGGGAAAATTGTAAGGTGGTTGGTGATGGACATTGTGATGTTTTTCATTCATTCATTCATTTTCTTGTCGGCTTAGTCACTTTATTAGTCCGGGGTCGCCACAGTGGAATGAACCGCCAACTTATCCAGCATTTGTTTTACGCAGCGGATGCCCTTCCAGCTGCAACCCATCACTGGGAAACATCCATACACACTCATTCACACACATACACTACGCACAATTTAGCTTACCCAATTCACCTATACCACATGTGTTTGGACTTGTTGGGGAAACCGGAGCACCCGGAGGAAACCCACACCACGGGGAGAACATGCAAACTCCACACAGAATGCCAACTGACCCAGCCGAGGCTCGAACCAGCGACCTTCTTGCTGTGAGGCGAACGTGCGATCCACTACGCCACCGTGGTGCCCACACACATACACTAGGGCCAATTTAGCTTACCCAATTCCCCTATAGCGCATGTGTTTGTACTTGTAAGGAGGAAACCCATGCTAACACGGGGAGTGATGTCTTTCAGTTTATATAAAATAACATAGACATGTTTTACTTGTTTTAAAAGTAACTTCAAAGTAAAGTGATTAGTAATCTGATTACTTTTGTATAATAAGTAATAAGTGATGTAATCAGATTACAATTTTCCAGTAGTAGCCAGTAATTTGTAATCGATTACTTTTTTAAAGTAACTTACCCAGCACTGAATGTGAATATCTTCATCGTAAGACTTGATATGCGTTTGGTTGTAAAATATTCAGCATTTATAATGAAAAATAATAACAATAACTTCGCTGATTTCAGTCATTTCAACCGGAAGTTGTCGACTTTTCAAACCTACGTCATCAACTCGCCACTATAAACTTGGCTCCGGTGGCGGGTCGTTATTTCCTCTCGTGCGAGTGAGCGGTAGTGCAGGGGCAGCGTAGTACTCCATCCGTGCTCGTTTAGTGTTTTAGCTCACTGCAGTGTTTAGCGTTAACAAAGGCCAGACAATGGCAGACAAGATGGATATGTCCTTAGACGACATCATCAAGCAAAACAGGCAGCGCGGGGGTGGAGGCGGCCGCGGCGGGAGAGGAGGCCGCGGTGGGCGCGGAGCCACAGCCGGCGGCGGCCGCGGAGGAGGAGGCGGCGCCAGCGGGCGGCTCGGGAATACAGGCGGAGGCTTTGGAGGCCGCGGCGGGGGTTCGGGCCCCATGAGGAACCGCCAGAACCTGAGCCGCGGAAGAAGCAGACCAACACCGTACAGCAGGGTAGGAGAAAGCGGAGAAAATCATGGGCGCATCCACATGCCTGGGTGAAGTCCCGTTTTTTGTCTTTCTAGGCTGCCAGCAAACATGGCGGCTAGCTCGCTGTTCGTGCCCCTGGAGCTCTCCTCCGGGAGTGCAGATCGGGGAAGCTCGGTAGATATATATTGTGCTTAATGTGTTCTCTCCCTAAGCCCATTGTCTCGCCATGATCTCCAAACATCCCCGGGCGGCTTTGTGGATCTCCGGTCCCGCGACGCCATTTTGGAGATGCTCCCATTCAGCGTAACGTTACGCTTTCTTTGTTTTCGACAACATCCAGCGCTCTCGTCTCTTCACGTGGTCTACTTTGGCTGTTGGGAAGATCCCCCTCAATCTGTATATGTTTTTTGTGCCTTTCACCCACTTTTGGTCCTCGCTGGAGTCTGGCTTTTTTTGGGAGGGGTTTTCATGGTTGAAATATCCTTGAAAGCAGAAAGATAGTTGCGTAATGTCGGAGCCAAACAGGATTAACAGACTTTTTTCGACATCTTTGTCCTCCACTGAAGGTGAAAGATGAAGATTCACCTCTTCTAATTATTAATCTGAGCTTAGTGAGGGCTTTATTTATATAAGCGCGTCAAAATGGCGTGGCTTCAAAATGGACGCTCCAAAGAGGCTTCAGATGCCGACCCGCCATGGACATTTTTGATCGCCTCGCGATATTTTTGGACTTTTAATGAGCTCCTCTTCGACGAGGAACCAGAGGAACGTCCAGATCCAGCCATGGAGGCCTGATGGAGTCGTGTGGAGTGAACGGCAAGAGACTCTTGGGTTGATGGTGGCTGTTTACTGGCTGCCAGGAGGGAGGGAGAGCACTGGGGGATTCTGCTGTTAGCAACAATAGCACACAACGCCTTTACTCTCTAAAACATGCGTTTTTTTTTGTTATATTTCGGCTTTTAAATTAACCCTCTGGTTTTACCCCTTTTTGAGTCACTTTAGTCAAAACAACTAATTATGCTATGCTTAAGGTTCAGCATTGCTGTTTTGAGGGGTTTACTGTGCAGCATGTTCACCTCAAACGTGGCCTATAGTTTATATGAAGTATAAGTAATTTGCAAAAAACAACGTAGAGCTGTGTATTTACTTGGTGTTTTTTCTGTCTTTTTTAGACCACTTTCCAGTTTGCTTTTTAAATATGTATTTTAATGTTTATTCATAATATTGACATTTTATTTTTGGGTTTTACCCCTTAATCAAAACCGCCATTAGCCCCACACACCCTCACAATGTGTCTGGTGAATCTGTCACACATTTAGATATTTATATTCTTATACCTTTAACTTTTATTAATAATTTTGGTGTTATTTTTGGGCAATTTTGTATATCAATTTGCAACTCCTATATGTAATTCCCTCAGGTGAAAAAAAATGATTTATATATTTATTTTAAAAACCATGCTTAAAGTTGTTACTAGAGCTGGGCGATTTGGCGTAAAATCAAGATCTCGATTAATTAAACATCTCAATTACGGTTTAATAAACGATGATTTTTAATTATTTTCTCTCATAGTTCACTGACAAGTTTTGTACAGTAAATATGCTCATATTAGAAGTCAGATTTGTGAATGAAGGGTGCATTACTTTTAAAATAATTGAAGGAAGCACATTTCTTATTGATAATTATTTATTAAACATCAGCATTGAACAACTGAAATTAAAACCTTAAGACCATCCCTAAACCAACTGTCATTTTTTGCTTATAAAAGGCGAAAATAAGTAACTTGCGCTTTTGGAAACTAAATTATTTTACGTTTTTTTAATAATAAAAGTAGAAAATTCGCAGTGTTTCTTCTAAATAAAATTACAATCATGTAATTAATATTTTAAACAGTGCATTTCTGTATTGTAATGGACAATATGCCGTCTCAAGACATCTCTGGCACAGCTTCCAATCATTGTCAAAGTAGTGCAAAGTCAGGCAAGGAGTCAGCCAAGGCGATGGGTAGGGCCAGACGGAATCTGCGGACATTTTCGCTATTCCCGCAGAGTATTTTACTAAAAATTTGCTAATTTATGCGGAATGATTATGGGAGTATCATAACTAAAACCTTTAATATATATAAAATTAAAAGTAATACCTTTTCAACTTTATTTGATGTTTACAATGCAAATCCAATTAGATCCACTTTATTTGGTAAACAAAGCAAGCCTATCATATAAAATCTACTAAACAACAGAAAATATGACTTGACAAACTGTATAGTGAATAAATCGCATGACTATTTTCATATTAGTCAATAATATTACTGAAATTGATTTAAAAACTGAATAAATATGAATTTACACCAATAAATGAAAAATCGACGATGGGCTAAAAATCTGTCGAATTCTGCGCGTGCAGATTCCGTGTGACTACATATGTGGTAGGAATAGTAACTGGGAAAAAATGACCCAGAAAAAATAGATTGTTTTAAAAAAAAAAAAATTATATTATGCTCAATTTATTTTGTGGTGTCATAATGCGTAGTTAACAAATACTTTTTCATAATTTATACAGTACGAGAACAATATTACACACTATTATGGGGATGTAGCCAGAAACACGAATAACGGCATCATGAGGAAGTTGCAATATTGAATTTACAGTGTTTCAATTTTGCGTTTTATTTGGCATTATTTTTATTATAAGATTAATTTTATGTTTTGAATGTTGACTTCAATTGCTTTTCGATTAATCGCCCAGCCCTAGTTACATAAAAAACCCCACTGTCAGTCTTGTGGGTGTTGGGGGTGCGACATCTACAAACAAGTTAATGTAATCTTGCGTTTAAATCTATCCAAATGCACAAACCCAGTATGTTTAATGAAATGGAGTCTGTAACTTGTTAAATGTTGCTGATCTGTAGCTTTTACCATCAAAAGTTGTTGTTTTAGGTTTTTAGCACTCTGTGACAGTCATTTTAAACTCGTGATCAAATAATTGGTTTTAATAATTAATATATTGAAATTGCATGCTCAAGCTACCAAGTTTAATGTTCCGATAAGGTGTCCGGTCAAACTTTACAGTCTTTAGACTCCACCAGAGGGTTAAGTTCATGTCCATTGACTGACTGAATTGTGAGATCAGTGTAATCCTTAGCGACGCCGTTTTGGCAGCTGGCATTGTAGTTCCACCGCTGTCCTGCATTCTGCATTGGTTTGCTTGTTTGTAGTGATGGGGTGGGCAGGGATTGCTGGAGGTGGCGTTGAGCACGCTGGGCGTCCCAGGCCTTGTTGAAGCGGAGCCCCTGCTTGCCCCAACACCCAGCCGAGTGGACTGTCAGTGACAGACTGGGGACCCGAAGTCAGCAGGTGCGTTCTCTCTCGTCTGTTGCAGCCCAAGCAGCTCCCCGACAAGTGGCAGCATGACCTGTTCGACAACGGCTACAGCTCCAACGCTGGTGGAGGTGGAGGAGCGGGCGTGGAGACCGGAGGAAAACTCCTCGTGTCCAATCTCGACTTCGGCGTCTCCGATGCAGACATTCAGGTAGAGGCAGCCGAAGTTACTTACACACATTTTATGTCCTTGTGCCTGTCATAATATGTCAGCTTTATCCCACAACACATGGACATCAAGTTTTGGTGATGGTAATAAATATCACCCATACACTAAAACAGTGGTTCTCAACTGGTTTGGCCACGGGACCCACATTTTTACATGGTCATCAAACCGTGACCCAATATTTTATTGTTGCATTTAACAAAATGTATCAAATTATAGAAATATTACAAAGTAAAAACGATAAATACTGTAAACAGCGGTTCGGGTAGAGAAATGTTAAGTTACCGAACTAAACTGAACTGTTGTTGCGCGCGCATTTCAAAATAAAAGTCCGGTATAAGCAAAAAAAATTTGACCACGCACTCCGTGACCCACCAGTTGAGAAACACTGCACTAAAACCAATATCTGCAGCGTTTTAGCTGATTGTACAGCCTCTGCCACCTTTAATAGAGATTGGTTAAGATGGCAATGTCAGTATGGTTAAAAGCGCTATAGTGTTTACTATAAATTTACTGCAGTGTATTATTTGGGTGCCTAACAACTTTAAAAAAAATAGATCTGATTGAGGATGTGGCCTGTTCAGTGTCCTGACCTGTTCTTAGTGCCTTGTGCTAGTTGTTTACATTTTGTTTAGGATGTGGTTTCACGCTATAAACCTATTACATGTTGAGAATAAAACTAACATTGCGCTTTATGATGCTATTATGTTCATGCTTGCATTTTTATGAGTGGCATAAATTGGTTTTTAAAATGTCACTATGTTTTGCTATATATCGTGACCGGCTTATGCGTCCTAGCTAGACACAATTTAGTTGTCGCCGTGCATTTTAAAAAGATAAAGTAAGGCTGCTTCAATATCATTTCAGCATCGATATCGCAATGTGTGTCTTTAGTAGTCACATTGCAATGCAACATATCTAACGTTGAGTTGGTATTATAGTTATCATTAAAAATACATGAGAATTGGGCAGTCATTGTGAAATAAAACCATAACGGAGAAAACTTTAGTAATTTGCGTGTGTTTTAAAGGCTTTTCAAGTGTTTAAAGCGTTCAAACACAAATATACAACATTTTTGTAGTTCTTAATGGAGAGTTATTTCACTGAATTACTATAATGAAGACTATAGAGTGTTGGTATAAATTTCATCCAATTTCTTTACCTGAACGCTGTTTGACTCAAACCATTTCTTTAAATTTGATCTTTGTTCTATTGTTATTCTTGCTTGCAATTTGTTATAATATTTATGCATGGTTCACACCCTTACAAAATCACCCCAATCAATCTAAATTGGGGCTGCATGATTCTGGCTAAAATGAGAATCACGATTTTTCTATATTTTTTCTCTTAAAATTATCAGGATAGTTTCACGATACTGTAGTTGTAAAATAAAGGTTAATATGAGTATATTTTTATTATTATTATTATTATTATTATTGATGTTCTCAAACGTATGGTAAGACTAAATTAATATTATTAGGCCTATGTGTGGGTCTACTGTTGCTTTTAAAATCAATTTTGTTCAGATTTGGATTGCTCATTTAGATGTGCACGCTTTTGGTTTCACGTTCACGGCCGAGTGCACTTATGTCATGGCTGCGGTCACTGAGGAAAAAAAAAACATAAATCATATTTCCTGTGTGGCTCCCAAGTGATCAAACACACTGAACGTTATTTACAACTTTATTACCTGTTATTCACAGTCTATGCAGGTTCCCTTCACGCAGTCCTCTCAGTAAACACACTGTTCAGCTTGCGTGTCATTCACAGCTGCGAATACATTACATTTAAGACGGAAATTAAATTTTTGCGTGAATTATACCTTATGAATACAGTATGTGTCTTTCAACACTATTTAGAGGTGTTCGTGTTGCTGAGCAAGATATGTAAAACAATGCGAAAACTCGCGCGACCTCCTTTATTCTCCCGAACTAGAAAATGTAATTGCTGAATCGTAGAGATGCTGGATTAAGATCGTGTGGGGGTCGATGTTTTCGATTAATCATGCAGCCCTACTCTAAATTCAAGATTTTTTCCAAATAGAGCCGTTCAATCCATCTGGTGAAATTGTTTTTGCATTGCAGAGAAATAAAATATTGCAATATCAGATTTTTCCAGTATCGTCCTGCCCTTTTTTTATATATATAAAGCCGTTTTACATGATAAAATGAATTCTTATACTAATAATCCACAGCAGATGCACACATTTTCATCTAATTTAGAAACTATTTCTATTTCTGCAATGCCGCGGTTGAACAACAGCATAAACTATCATAAAAATGATCATCTCAGATGATGATTATGTGCTTTTAAAATGTTATACAAACTTACATAAGCAGCATTTAACACTGATTAAAAGCGCTGTATACATTTTTAATAAATATTTATTTTATTATTATTTATTTATTGTCATGAAAGTGGCTGTAGTTTACCCCGGATCTTGGAAATTAGCCAGCAAACATGTCGTTTGAAAATGAACATTAGTACTGAGACTCCGTGCAAACTAGCAAACATCAGTCACTAGGTATGTACTTGTGTTAAAGAGGTTGAATGTGTTTAATTCTAAACCTTACTATTTTGTTGGGAGGTTGGTGCACTATTCTGGTGTTTAATCTTGTCGCGTCAAATTGGCTACACTGTTAACCTCTTCCTGTACAATGTAGAGTAGCAAACCATCTCTGTGCAGTTTTTCCTGTACAGTACAGAATGTGTTCAGCTTGCCAAATTTATGTTATTTGTCAATAGATGCAAAGTTTTCAACATTCTTCAATGTTGTGTGGAGTGGAAAATTCAATTTTAATATAATTTGTCTCTTTTTTGGGGGGGGTGTTCTGTCTCTTTAAAAGATCGTATGGCTGATGTATTGTTTGGTTGTTTTTGTTACAGGAACTCTTCGCAGAATTTGGCACTTTGAAGAAAGCAGCAGTACATTACGATCGCTCAGGACGCAGCCTCGGCACTGCGGATGTTCACTTCGAGAGGAAAGCAGACGCCCTGAAAGCCATGAAACAGTACAACGGTGTTCCCCTTGATGGTACGTTTGCGTCCCAAACCCACACAAAGGCATGAAAATAACCAAAGGCACCCTGAAATATCTATACTTTTACCAAAAATCTTTAAATTTGCTCACGCCAGTCTCTAACCATTGACTTCTGTAGTATTTGTTTTTCTTGCTATGAAAGTCAGTGGTTAAGGGTTTCCAAAATTCTTCTGTGCATCTTGAAGTAGTGCTGTGCAATCTATTGTTTCAGGATTGATTATCATAGTGTGTGAATCTGCAGTAGTTCATCAATTTCAAGTGAATTTAAACCATTTGGACGCATAAAATGATCAAATTTGCTACTTTATAATAATTGTTGATTTATTAAAGCAATGAAGACTGCAGTGTTTGATCATTGGATTTTTGTACTTCAAGTCTTTTAGAGCCCACCAAAAACCTCTGTTTGTCATGCATGTTTGTTCTATTGTTTTCATCGGTGATGCTCTGTGTATAGGTTTGTGTGCAAGTTTGTACACTATGCAGATGCACTCCAGTAAACCCATTCCAATCAATGTAAAATTATAATTTTTTTTCAAATGGTGATGTTGTAAAGTTATGTTCCTATCATAGTGCTACAGAAATATTGCAATGTTAATGAGTAAATGACAATTCATTAATTGGTGAACTGTCTGCTCAAACCAGTAATGTAGGAGTCTGCTGTTCTGATTGGTTAATTCTGTTTTTCAGGTCGGCCAATGAACATTCAGCTTGTAACGTCACAGATTGACGCACAGAGGCGGACCCCGATGCAGGGGTGAGTTAAAGTCATCTTATATTCTCTAAAGGAATTTCTGCTGATGGTTCT
Organism: Danio albolineatus; assembly: GCA_903798035.1. Lineage (NCBI taxonomy): Eukaryota > Metazoa > Chordata > Actinopteri > Cypriniformes > Danionidae > Danio > Danio albolineatus. Next base: position 2,481,941 of record CAIGQQ010038027.1, on the reverse strand, counting down.
TTTCAGTAAATTGCCATGATCGAGTCTTTCCCTTCTGTATAGCTGCCCAATCTGGCCATTCACACTTGTACAATCACCAACAATCTCAAAACATATTTAAAAATAGCATTTTATTACTTTCGTTACTGTAACATCATCTTTAAAAGTTCTCCAATTATTTACTGCTCTGGGGTCTGTTCTTCATTCCTCGCTTAAAATCCAAGATGATTTGACAGATTGTGGATCTTTTGTTCTTGATAACTACTCTGGCTAATTTGGTTCTTCAGACAAGCTCGTGAGTCAGATTTTTGTTTTTATTTATTTATATATATAAATATATATATATA
>CAIGQQ010038027.1:2442892-2456615 GCA_903798035.1 Danio albolineatus | reverse complement strand
TATAATATTTTTTCTTCTGGAGAAAGTCTTCTTTTAAAAACTATGTAAGGTCAATATTATTATATTATTAGCCCCATTACGCAATATATTTTTCGATTGTCTACAGAACAAACCACTGTTATACAAGGACTTGCATGTCACTGCCTTGTACTTGTACATGTGTAATGACAAATTTCATCTAATCTAAAGTGTGCAGCCCTAGAATGCGATTGGTCTTTTGCAGATGCATCTCGTGCATGCGTGAGTGTGTGTGTGTGTGTGTGTGTGTGTCTCCAGAAGCAAGCTGAAAGTGATTCAGTTCTGTTCTGAGTGTGATTGTGTGTGTGTTTAGCACGCTAACACCATGTAAGGACAGTAAACGGCCGTGGCGAGGTGTCTGTATATCAGTGAAGCTGCAGAAGCGGAAACACTGAGGGCTTTTTCTGCATTGCAGCAGCACTGATCCTCTGCAGTCGCTCTCTGGAAGTCATCAACTCGTCCAGTCACTCAATCACATCTTCATTCAGTAGAGCTCTCTCGCAGGTTTGGTTCTTTGTCAAAACCGTATTTGTTTATAAATCACTTTGTTAATGTGTGCTGAGTGCAGTAGGGTTTATATACTCCATCATTCGGAAGATTTGTATTTGTACGCAGGCCTGTCACTATTGTTGTGCAAATTTATTATTATTATTATTATTATTATTATTATTAGGCATAGGGCGATAACCGTTTTCAAGGTATACTGCGGTATGCAAAAGTCAAGGTTTTCATACCGCCAATTTTTTTTGCATTTTTTTATTTACATTTTTAATTTTTTTTAGGTGTAAATTGTAAAGAAATCAGTGCTTTTGAAACAAATGAAGACAGCAGAAGTCAATGATTCACTTGAATAATTTAGCCTGACATGTTTACTGACCCATAATACTTTATATGTTTCTCCAAATAAAATATATTGTGTTTAAGGGGGGGAAATGTTTTGTTTTTTACCCAGACATTTAAAAAGAATATATTTTAGAGCAGTAAACACAATACCGTGATATTTTTATCCAAGGTTATCATACCGTCAGAATCTTTACCGGCCCATGCCTAATTATTATACAGTTGAAGTCAAAACTATTTGAAATATTTTCCTTTTTTTTGATGCATTTCTTAATATAATAGTTGTAACATCTAACTTTCTAATAACTCATTTATTTTGTCTTTTTCATGATGATACTGGAATTCGATACCAATCGGTACTGAAGTTTAAAAAACGTCCATTTCCCGCTAACATTTGAGCGCGTTTTTAAACAGCGCTGATGAAACAGACAAAACGCTCCAATGTCCCTGTATCTGTGGTTCTGGATGAGCTGCGACTGTCTTTTTAGGAAGGCCAGTGAGGAGTCCATTACAGTAATCCGCCCTGCTGGTGATAAAACCATGAACAAGTTTCTGTAAATCCTCAATGGAAACAAAACATCTGATTCTTGCCATGTTTTTGATATGGTAGTATGCAATCCTCAGACCTCAGTGTGTCATCAGGAGCCACGGCTATTGATTTGGACTCGTTTGTATGTGTTTATTGTTAACCTGTCACCATAATATGAATAACTAAGAGCTACAGATTCAGCTCAACATCGTCTATAATGTTGTACTGCAGACCTTCTATAAGTCCTATATATTTGATGACAATGTGGGGGAGTCAATTAATGGGACATTTTCATTTTTAGGTGAACTATCTCTTTAAGTTTAGTGCTATATTAAGCTTTAAACTTGATTGTGTGAGTGCGGGATATTCGAGGCTCTGCAGTAATTGGCTTTGACCACTAATGCAATAGTGCTGAATACAGATGCCCACATTAGGCCACTTTCTCAAGTCCTCTTCTGTCGCAGCTCTGGCTGGAGCATTGTGTGTGTGTGTGTCTGTGTGTGTGTGTATGTGTGTGTGTGTGTGTGGTGAATTCATTTCAAATTCATTAATGTTATTAAAAATTAACATGCAGGAGAAACTAATCACGTGACTGTATGTGGGTCAGATGGCTGATATTTGGGTGACGTTTGAAAAGGACAATGTTTTTTACTATTTTGCTTTGCCTTAAAGGGATAGTTCACCCAAAAACTCAAGATTGTGTGTCATTAAATGACCCTCAATATTATATATGGGCAATACAGGCTCATTCTAGACTGGGTACATAAATCTGAAGATGCTCTGTGGGTAGATATTGAACAAGAGTTTTGTAACCCAGCTTCCCTGATTAACTTACTTGACCAAAAAACCCAAATTCCTGACAAGGTAAAGGAAAGCCCACTTATTATCAGAACTATCAAAACATGGTCGCAGATCAGAAGATCCCTTAAGTACAGTCAGAACCTGCCTATTCTATCCACACTGATCAGTAATACAAATGTTTACCATATTTATGTGGGCTCTCAATTTGGTAGCTGGATTAATTTGGGAATATACAGGATGTATGATCTCTTCCATAAGGATATTTTTATGTCATTTGAGGAGCTAAAGCATAATATCCCTAAACATGATTTCTTTAAATATTTGCAGATGTTTTGTTCATACTAGACACGGCGGTCTTATCTTGAATGGCTCTGATTTCTTTTTGGATCGATTCTTTGTTAAGAATACTGAAGTTAAGCACTTTATATCCAACTTTGACTCCATGATGAACCAACATAAAGCAGATAATCTGATTTCGCTGCAGAAGACATGGAGTAAGAACTTAAAATGTGACATTGATGAAAATGTGTGGGGTGATGGTATCAGACTACCTTTGAATATTTCAGTCTGCAACAGATTTAAAGAAATGCAATTTATTATCGTACAGAGAGCTTATATACAGTATCCCCAAATAAATAGAGTAAAATAAATAACACAGTTTCACCTCAATGTCCAAAATGCAATAATAGTATCGGCACGTTCTTTCACTGTCTTTGGGGATGTCCTTTGATTGCTGATTTTTGGAATGACATTTGTGACAAACTGTCCATAATGCATAAACAGAAGGTTACAGCCTTGATTATAAGTCTGCTTTCTATCCTTAACTGTGCATACCACACTATTGTAATATTGTTTTGAATTAGACCACACTGCTGTTATTTTATTTATTTTTATATTATTATTATTTATTTTTTAATGTATTTTATTTTCATTTTTCTTCCCCCTCACAATACTGTATACTGTTTATGTTCTACTCATTACTATGTATACAACTCATTTTGAAAAATCCAATTAAAAAAATATATATATATTTGACCCTCAAGTGGTTACATATAGACTTCTGCTAATGTCAAATTTACTGCTTGCTGAAGCTTTTATCGCGATGTTGACCTAAGCAGCTAGAAAGATTTTTTTAGCAGGGATATTAACGAAAGATGCTAATGTTCGGAATTTTAATCAAATTGAATTGCAAAGACATTATAAAGTGCAATACTTTATTACTCACGTAGGTAATGCATTAGAATCAACAGTGCGAAATAGGGATGGTCTAGGGCTGTTTAATATGGACAAAATAATATTGTGATTTATTTATTGATTTATTTTTTGAGCGAATATTGCGATTGCAATTATTTTTTTATTGATTTTGGCAGCTGTTTTTGCTTATTCAAATGCGCTACGCACACACATTCTACATGTATTCAGTGCACAAGAAGTGCAGAACAAAACATTTCACAATGAAAAACCACAGTATTAAGTTTATTAAATAAAACTGTAATAAAACTGTCTTTAAAACAGAAAACATAAAATAAACGAAGATGAACTACGCTCAGCTCTAGTTAAACACATCCTGCACACAGCAGCACTCACTGCTGGATCAACAAAACTGTAATAAACTGTGTTAAAAACAGACGACATGAAGAAATAAAGATGAACTAACCTCAATTCCAGTCAGAACAATAAATAAAAACTAACGTCAATCAAAACCACCTATTCGCTTCTCCTGCTCAACTCAACTTCGTCGTGTGCTGCGTCAGCTCTGATTGGTTAACATATTAAAATCATGCGCACAAGAACGTGAACAAAAATCTAAATAAATTAATAGATCAAACTGCAGCCTTACGCGGTTTAGAAATTGCATGTGCTTAAATCAGTATTTTTTTGCGATCGCGTTTAATTGCACAGCCCTAGTTGGGTCGATAAGACGCTGTCATCGCCGATGGCCGATAGACATCACAATGCTGAGCCGTCATCGCGATCCTCCGCTCCGCCACAAACCCGCTCCCCTTAAGTGGCGTTGCTCGCTGCAGAAGATTCGCTTTCTCAACGGAGGCGTCAGCCAATCAGATCGCTGTATGCAAATACACCAGCTCAGACAGTAGCCGATTGTTGACTAGTTTCATTGGCTGACGCTACTATGACGATCGCATCAGCCCCAACTTCAGACACGCCCTCTGTCAAGCGTTGATGCTGAAGCCTCGTGTGAACACACCGTAAGGATTCAGATCAAAATACTTCATGGAGCGTTTATATTATTTCCTTTTATTACTTATCCAGCATATGCTTTACACAGTGGATGCCCTTCCAGCTGCAACCCATCACTGGGAAACATCCATATACACTTTCATTCACACTCATACACTACGGCCAGTTTAGTTCATCAGTTCCCCTAGTCCTGTGTTTGGACTGTGGGGGAAACCGGAGCACCCTGGAGGAAACCCACACCAACACGGGGAGAACACACAAACTCCACACAGAAATGCCAACTGACCCAGCCGGGACTCGAACCAGCGACCTTCTTGCTGTGAAGCGACAGTGCTAACCACTGAGCCGCTATTTATATAATCTCATGCTGTAAATGACCTTTTTTTGGTAGTAACAACTCTTATAGCATCATTATTCTACATAACAGGACTGGTTTTAATGCATTATTAATGTGTGTGTGTGTGTGTGTGTGTGTTGTTTCCTGCAGCTGTCCATTATGGCCGAGCAGGAGCCCACCCCAGAGCAGCTAGCCGCTATCGCAGCTGAAAACGAGCAGGGGGAGTCTGTGAACTACAAGGCTCCGGCGCAGAAGAGTCTGCAGGAGATCCAGGAGCTGGACCAGGATGACGAAAGCCTGCGCAAGTACAAGGAGGCGCTGCTGGGCTCCTGTGCAGTGGCTACAGGTGGGTGTGTGTGTGTGTGTGTGTCGTTGTCTCCACTGTATCTCTGTGCGCTGACCTACTTTACTGTGTGTTTCTGTGCAAACACGAGCACATCTCAGGTTGTGCTACAGCAGGTCCTGGACCAGCCCGCGTCCCACTGACCTGCTGCTCGTTCAGCACACTTTCAGCTTTAGCTGCTTCGATTGGGACTTGTCTGTACGTGAGTGTGTGTGTGTGTATGTGCGTGCATTATATGCGATTATGCGTTTGTTAGTGCAGTGTTTCTCAACTGGTGGGGGAACATTTTTAGTGGGTCGCGGAGTGTGTATAAAATATTAGTTTTTAGCTTATTTATAGGACTTTACCGGACTTTTATTTCGAAATGCGCAATCGTACTTTGTAATATTTGTATAATTTGATACATTTTGTCCAATGAAATCAATAAAAAAACTGTTTATTTGTAAGTCTTGGTGATTTTCTTATGATTTATCTGTCACTACTTGTGTATGTTAACAAATAAATACAAATTAATTCATTATAATTCCTAAAATTAAAATATAGTTCCTAAAAATTTGGGTCGCGACTTGATGACCATGTAAAAAGGTGGGTCCCATGGCCAAACCAGTTGAGAACCACTATGTTAGTGTGTATGTGTGTGCACGTGGGAGTCAGGGCTGGTTGCATATGCACCTAAAAATTGAAGAGTCCCTATTAGGCATTATGAAAGGTCATATTTTGGTTTTGGGGTCTCCAACAGCAGGCTGATATGCATGCGAGGTCAAAAACACTTCCATTGTCTTATAATCTGCGTTTATTTTGCCTTATTATCCCAGCGACTCCTATATGATTCGTTCAGCGATTCATTTGTTCCCAAACCCCTCCTTAGCGCGATGCTAATCTGCGCTGATTGTTCCGATGACCCAGTCTGTTGTGATTGGTTGACTGCGTTCAGCGTGAGACAGAGTGAGACATTGTTGAAGTAGTCAGAGTGCAGAGTGTATGTGTGAGCCCAATGCAGGTGTGCAGTTAAACACCAGCATATGCTCTATTCTTAACCCTGACACACATTCAGTATTATCATTCAAAAAAAACAAAAAGCGCTCTGGGGTACTTCAAATATTTGATCAGTGCTCTTTGGGTAAGGGATTCATCAAAGCAAGCAAAGAAATCAATCCAAGGCACTCGAAAGATGTGGAAAAATATTTAAAAAGCCTTTATTCACATGGCTTATTCTTAAAACACCAACGCGTTTCGGCAGAGAGCTGCCTTCATCACGGTAACGGTGATCAGGTGCGTCTCGCGTTTCTTTTAAGTGCTGCGGTCACCTGATTCATTCAGACATCTAAATATTACTCAAATATTGTAACAAACAAAGCCAACTACAATCATTAATTCAGCACTGATAAGGGAGCAAATATACATACTTACACAGGCATACAAATGCATATATGGAAAAGTATAAATATAGAAAAGATGAGCAAATAGGTACATAAAGATACGCTTTGACGTGGCATATGAATACAAATAAACACCCACATGAACACACATATACACATGCACATTAACATTACATACACATATATATACATGCATACATAAGACTGCACATATTCATACATACACATTCAGTGTTAATCCACACAGCGGCAAAAGCTGAACTATTGTGAAACTTGACTGCCGTACGTGTGTAGGAACAGCTGACGGTGGCCATAGCAATGACAAATGGTAGTGGATCGCGAGCTCACAAACGCATTTAAATACGTAAAGTAAGCAGCACACGTTGCGTTTTCAACATGGTTTTAGACGTGATATGAGAATATAAAGAGTTAACAGATACAGTACAAGCCGCGCGGAGCGGTTACAAGTAACAAAACACAATTTAAATACATAATTTGCAAGCTAGAAAAAACAACGAGGCGACCAAGTTAATCGCACTTAAGTTACTTACACTTGTGAAATGGAGGAAGAAACTGGTCCATGAACTGTGTGCTGTAAAGTTCCTGTCAAGCTCTGACAGTCTCATACATCAATAGTCTTTTCTGATCCTTCCTCTAACAAACGGCTGACGAATCCCCCGTTGTAAGTGTGTAGATTCCTGAAGCACTCGTCAGAATAAAGACAGGAACACAGCACAGGGCTGAGGCTATAATGCTGAGGTGTTTCTGCAATATAAAACTTCAACCACTGACTCTTCACAGCCTCATCTTTGGGAAAATAAAGGGGGTCACACACCGGATGCGCCGCTCGGCGGTGCGCCACGCAGCGCTATGTATTTTAGAATCCTAAATATAGGTTTCTATCAGTGTATGCACACCGGCGCCGCAAGCTGGCGGCTGTCTGCGGTGCCTCAGGACACTGTTCATATTTCATATTAAATAACATTATATAACATTCATTCATTCATTTTCTTTTCGGCTTAGTCCCTTTATTAATCCGGGGTCGCCACAGCGGAATGAACTGCCAACTTATCCAGCATTTGTTTTACGCAGCGGATGCCCTTCCAGCCACAACCCATCTCTGGGAAACATCCATACATTCTCATTCACACACATACACTACGGACAATTTAGCTTACCCAATTCACCTGTACCGCATGTCTTTGGACTGTGGGGGAAACCGGAGCACCCGGAGGAAACCCACGCAACCACGGGGAGAACATGCAAACTCCACACAGAAATGCCAACTGGCCCAGCCGGGGATCGAACCAGCGACCTTCTTGCTGTGAGGCGAACGTGCTAACCACTCGGCCACCGTGGTGCCATTATATAGCATTATTTAAAGTAATATATAACTTATATTATACAAAGATATCTCTTCCGCAAAACACTACAGTATACTTGCAGTATTGTTTATTTGATTGTATCATTTAAAGTTTAATAAACGTAGGGCTTTTGATCTAATTTTTCTTATTGTGACATTTTTCACAAGAAAATCTATATATTTAAATGTTTTGTAGTACTGAGCGGCCCATTTCCCTACATTGAGTTCATTCCCTGTCGTCGGCTGCCATCTACAGGATTTAGTCACATACTTTGTCATTTAAATAGTGGATTAACGGACCGCAATGGACGATGAAAAACTCATAAATGAAGTCGGAAAATACACAGAATTATTTGCAACAAATTCACAGATTCTTTAAAGACAACATAAGGAAGTCATCAGCATGGAAGACGGTCGCCGATGTCTTCGATTTATCATGTAGAGACTCTCTATTTGCTGTTATGTACGAGCAGCGCATCCAGTGTGTGACCTGCTTAGCGTGCGATACCTTCAAGCTGGTATGTACGCAGCGCATGCAGTGTGACCTGCTTCACACTAACTGTTCCCTCACACTTCAGAGCAGTGTCTTCACGACATGATTCAACCGGGATCTGCTTGTGTTTGTCTTCCTCTTCTTCTTCTTTCTGCAGTGTTTGTGGGCAGGGCAACAAATAGGCGGAGCTTGAGTTCCATAACAACGCCATGCTAAAGATTCGTCAACCCGACGATTCACTTGAACCACTCTGAGTCGACTCTTTTATAGATGAATCAATAGTTTTAAACACTGTGCACTTTCAGATTCAAGCCTCAGCTGGACATTTCACTGCACTTAGAGCTGTGGTACACAGTCACTTTAATCTATGCAACCTCATAATATATTTGGGCGCATTTGTGCGAATGCATTAAGGTTGGGTCTAGGCATGGGATGATAACTGTTTTCAAGGTTTACCGCGGTTTGGAAAAGTCAAGGTTTTCATACCGCCAAGATTTTCTGCTTATACCGCTGCTGAGGTATGGGTTAGATGATTTTTAGTTATACTTTTTTTGTTTGTTTGTTTGTTTGTTTGTTTTTAGGACAACAGTATTTCCAAAGATATCCAAAGTAGCCATTTAAATGGTAAAGAAATGTGTGTTATTGAAACTAATGAGGAGAGCAGGAGGCAATGATTCATTTGAATTATTCAGCCTGACATGTTTACTGTCCCAAAATACTTTAAATGTTTCTAAATGTTCATATCCACAAATGCAAGTTTACTAATACTGAATCATATTTTCCTGTTTTGTTTTTTTTTGCAAGAATTTAGTCGTTATTTAAATTAAATTTCATTATCTGAAAATAGGAAAGCAAACAGTTTCATTTTGTGATGATTTTAATTTATACACTGCAATTCATTCTTAAATGTCTTACCCTCAAGTTTATTTCATGTTCTTTATTAATATTATTATTCCATCTTTCTTCCTCTCTTGTTTTTCAAAATAAAATATATTGTGTTCAATGGGGGGAAAAAGTTCAGTTTTTTTAATCCAGACGTTTAAAAGGAATATATTTTAGAGCAGTTAACACAGTGCCGTCATACCGTGAAACCGTGCTATTTTTTATCGAAGGTTACCATACTGTCAGAATCTTATACCGGCCCATGCCTAGTGGCCGATAGACATCACAATGTTGAGCCGCTATTTCAATCCTGTGTTTACCGCACACAAGTTAATGCCGGATCCATTCAAATAAACACCGGAACTCAAAACACGATCATCGAACATTTTCCGGAATGGGATCCGATTAGATCCGGCTCAAATTAAGCAGTGGGCGTAGCTAACCTTATTTTGTCCAATCAGAGAAGGATTTCGTCCAGCCGTTCCAGTCCTTCATAAAACATGAAACTATTGTTGAAAAATTTGTTTGGCGGAAAAAAGTTTTAGGGGCGCCACGGTGGCTCAGTGGTTAGCACTGTGGCCTCGCAGCAAGAAGGTTGCTGGTTTGAGTCCCGGCTGGCTCAGTTGGTGTTTCTGTGTGGAGTTTGCATGTTTCTCCCCGTGTTGGTGTGGGTTTCCTCCGGGTGCTCCGCTTTCCCTCACAAGACATGCGCTATAGGGGAATTGGGTAAATGGAAGGGAAGGGCACCCACTGTGTTAAACATATGCTGGAATAGTTGGCGGTTCATTCCACTGTGGTGACCCCTGATAAATGAAGGATAATGCATGAATGAAGAAAAGTTCTGTCTGTTAAACAGCACTAGGAAATGTTTTTACGAGTTAAAGACAAAATGATTAGCTATCATGTGAAATTATGTCAGAAAGCATCATCGCTTCTGATGTGATTTACACCATTTTAGAGTCATTAAATTAAAACTTCAAATTGTTCAAAATCAAATGAGTCCAACATGATTACAAACGTTATGAACGAGCAGGTCCGGTTCTGATCTTTTTACATTTATGTTCAACAACGGGACATCGAGTGTCGCTCAGAGCAGTCAGCGTGTGCTTTTGCTCCAGATCCGCGAGTTCGCTCCAGCGGCGTCCGTCTGATACTGTTGATCCAGGAGTTTGTCCTACTTGAGTAAATCATGTTGTTCTGGACTGGAGCTCCAGACTCTTGGTTAACACACACACACCCCAAAACCAGGCTACGTCTGCAGGGGCCGCTTGTTCAGAAAGAGTCATTTGCATCAGAATGATCTGCTTTTGGAAATGCCATGATTTGTTACTGAGGAGCAGGTGAAGTGTCCTGCATTACTGCTGATTTCTTCATTAGCAACACTGGATTGGATCTTTAATATTCTGCCAATTGGGGAAGCAAAGTAATGTTTTCACTTTGAATTAAGTTTACTTTGCTTGCCACATTGGCAGATAATTTAGGTTGTTTTAAGGAAAAACTCACTTAATTTTGACTCATCGTTTCTTAAAACAGTACAATATGTTTTCTTTGTTTAGAAAATGCTTCTTGATTTAAGAAATCTTAAACATTTGGACTAGAAACAAGACAAAACATCGAAGAAAAGCATTTAAAGATTTTAGCTGCTGTCTGGGCTTTCCATGCCTTTTCACGCCTTCCTGTCGTCATTTGTTCAAAACTTTTTTTCCATGTGTTATTTCATTTTAATACACATTAAATTTCTAAACTAATCAGTTTTGTTGTCTTTGTATCTTTGGATTACTTTACTTTAGTTCTTACTGACATCTAGTAAAAATTTCAAGTCGACAGCACCTTTATTGCAAAATATACCGACGTGCAGTACTTATTTCCCCCACTGTAAACAAACCCTTTTCACACACTGCAAAATTGCTTTTCTTTTTTATAATTTTTTGTCTTGTTTCTAGTCCAAATATCTAAACATTCTTAAATCAAGAAGCATTTTCTGGACAAGCAAAAAAAACAATTGTCTTGTTTTCAGAAATAATAAGTACAAAATTATGTTAGTTTTTCCTTAAAACAAGCAAAATAATTGGGCAGTGGGGTAAGGAAAATAATCTTTTTTACTTTTAAACAAATAAGTTTACTTTGCTTGCTACATTTAACAGATTATTTTGCTTGAAGTAAAAAACACTTAATTTTGACTCTTGCTTGTCTAGAAAATGCTTAATGATTTACGAATTTTTAGGTATTTGGGCAAGAAACGAGACAAAAAATGTAAATAAGAAAAGCATTTTTCACAGTGTACTGAGAGATTTCAGCTGCTGTCTGGGCTTTCCATGTAGTTTTACTCCTTCCTTTCTGCATGTGTTCAATACTTTTCCCTGTGTCATTACGTTTTAAAACACACATCATAATTTATACGCTAATCAGTTTTGCTGTCTTTGTATGTATAGATTTTACTTTAGTTGTTACTGGCATCTATAAAAAATTTCAAGTCAACGGCACCTTTAGAAATATGTTTTCTGATGAAAATGCTCATATTTAATATTTATTTTACCCACTGTATATAGACCCTTTTCACACACTGCTAACATTGAGTTTTTCCTTAAAACAAGCAATGGGGTAAGGAAAGGAATCTTTTCACTTTGAATTAAGTTTACTTTGCTTGCCACATTGGCAGATAATTTAGCTTGTTTTAAGGAAAAACTCACTTAATTTTGACTTATTGTTTCTTAAAACAGTACAATATGTTTTCTTTGTTTAGAAAATGCTTCTTGATTTAAGAAATCTTAAACATTTGGACTAGAAACAAGACAAAACATCGAAGAAATTCAGAGATTTCAGCTGCTGTCTGGGCTTTCCATGCCTTTTTACGCCTTCCTTCATGTGTTTGATACTTTTTCCCTATGTGTTATTTCATTTTAATACACATAATTCCATTTCTAAACCAATCGGTTTTGTTGTCTTTGTTTGTGAGGATTACTTTAGTGCGTACTGACATCAAGTAAAAATTTCAAGTCGACAGCACCTTCACTGAGAAATATGCTGCCAGATATGTGTTCAGTACTTATTTCCCCCACTGTAAACACCTTTTTCACACATTGCAAAATTGCTTTTCTTACTTACAATTTTCGGTCTCATTTCTAGTCCAAATATCTAAACATTCTTAAATCAAGAAGCATTTTCTGGACAAGCAAAAAATATAGTCCTATTTTCAGAAGTAATGAGTCAAAATTGAGTGAGTTTTTCCTGAATAACCGTGCAGTGGGGTAAGGAAAATAATCTTTTCACTTTTAAACAAATAAGTTTACTTTGCTTGCTACATTTAACAGATTATTTTGCTTGTTTTAAGTAAAAAACACTTTCTTTAAACAATGCTTGTCTGGAAAATACTTAATGATTTATGAATTGTTAGGTATTTGGACAAGAAATAAGACAATCTAAATTAGAAAAGCATTTTTTGCAGTGTACTGAGAGATTTCTGCTGCTGTCTGGGCTTTCCATGTATTTTTACACCTTCCTTTCTGCATGTGTTCAGTACTTTTCTAATTTTTTAAATTACATTTTAAAACGCACATCATAATTTATACGCCAAGTCAACGGCACCTTTAGAAATATGTTTTCTGATGAAAATGCTCACATTCAATATTTATTTTACCCACTGTATATAGACCCTGCTAAAATTGAGTTTTTCGTTAAAACAAGCAATGGGGTAAGGAAAGGAATCTTCACTTTGAATTAAGTTTACTTTCCTTGCCACATTAGAAGATTATTTAGCTTGTTTTAAGGAAAAACTCACTTATTTTTGACTCGTAATATCCCAGCGTCACATTTTTCCAGAATCGTGCAGCTCTACTATGTATTTATAAGTGCTAATCTTTGGCTTTTGTTTCTGTGTGTGTTTCACAGATCCCAACGCCCCCAATGTTCAGGTGACGCGGCTCACGCTGATGTGCGAGACCGCTCCTGCGCCGCTGGTTCTAGACCTGCAGGGTGAGTACGCACACTTTGAGAGTGTATAAAAGTTAAATCTTGCCAACTATCTTGCCAAATATTTTCAATGAAAAGGCGCTAAGCTCTGCTCAAAACGTTGCTAGAGTACGTCATACGTCAATTAGCGTATTACTGACGTCATCACGTCCAGTAGTTTTTGTTTAACGGGGTATTTATATTTGCACTACGCTTTATATATGCATGTCATATTTAATTAAATATATTGTTTGAATGCAATATATCAGTATAGATGTATAATGAATTTGCAGTTATCTCTCAGACGTAATAAACTCACACAAGATCCGAAGCGGTCGCTAAAATCTCTGATTGTAAACAAAAAGAGAATAAACGGACAAATTACACTGTTAAATTTAAAACCCTTAATCCCTTATTATGGTGGGCGTATCCCTTATTATGGTGGGCGTATCCCTTATGGTGGGCGTATCCCTTATTATGATGGGAGTATCCCTTATGGTGGGTTTATCCCTTAATATGGTGGGCGTATCCCTTATTATGTTGGGCGTATCCCTTATTATGGTGGGCGTATCCCTTATTATGGTGGGC
>CAIGQQ010038027.1:2386942-2397754 GCA_903798035.1 Danio albolineatus | reverse complement strand
TTTTGTTGTACATTTCAGATGACAAATCCACTAGAGGGCGCTGTCTACATTTGTGCGAATCTGAAATGTGTTACTTAGGGTGCGTTTTGTTGTACATTTCAGATGATAAATCCACTAGAGGGCGCTGTCTACATTTGTGTGAATCTGAAATACGTTACTTAGGGTGTGTTTTGTTGTACCCTTCAGATGACAAATCCACTAGAGGGCGCTGTCTACTTTTGTGCGAATCTGAAATACGTTACTTAGAGTGCGTTTTGTTTTACAACCTTTTTATACACATCCAGGAGAAAGCAGAGCTTGTCGTACAGATGTTATTAATATTTAGAAACCAGACAAATTCATAGTTGTAATAGTTACTATATATAGTTTATAGATATGTTTAATATAGCATGTCAAGCATCACTCACTTTGCTTTGGCTTATTCACTTATTTATAAGGGGTCAACACAAAGCGAACCACTAGCATCAGTTAATTTTATTTAAAAAAGAAAAAAAAAATTGAAAAACATCACGTCAAACAAAAATGCACATTTCAAAGCACCTCACAGGACCTTTAAAAGCCTATTTATTGCAAACTATACAGATATTATTGTTTATGCTGTTTACACACTTAAGCAGACTTTTACAATAACATAATTGAAAATTAAAAGTTTTATTTTAAATCAAATTTTAATTATTTAAAGTGAATTAGTTATGCTTTAAACAAATACATTTATTTCCTATATTTATTAAGTGAAGTATTTCATTATATTTTTACCAGGGGTATTATTTCATATTATTTACATTTTAAAATTGAAATCTTTCAACTGCGCTAAACTGAAACTTCATGTGTAGTTTAAAAGAAGTTTTAATCAAATCAACTTTTATGTATATTTATTTTACCATAAATACCTGTCAGTACATTAAACGGTAAGAAAAGCACTATGAATTTCAGTTTAAAGCAATTCATATAAATTTAAATGCTAATAAATGTTATTTATTTTATATTTATTCAGTCAGTTCATTTATTTAAATGTCCTTTTATTGTCTGAAAACATAACATTTAATATAAACCCAAGCACACTACCTGACAAAAGTCTTGTCATCAATCCCAGTTGTAAAAGTTCTAAATGATTATTTGGAAAAGTGGCATTTTTCCCATGAATCATCTGTTGATCTGCATCCCAATCATCACCAATACTGCAGAAGGCCCACTGGAACCAGCATGGAGCCAAGATTCTTACAGAAATCAGTCAAGTTTGGTGAAGGAACAATCATGGTTTGGGGTTACATTCAGTATGGGGGCGTGCGAGAGATCTGCAGAGTGTCTGCAACATCAACAGCCTGAGGTATCAAGACATTTGTGCTGCCCATTACATTACAAACCACAGGAGAGGGCAGATTCTCCAGCAGGATAGCGCTCCTTCTCATACTTCAGCCTCCACATCAAAGCTCCAGAAAGCAGAGAAGGTCAAGCTGCTCCAGGATTGGCCAGCCCAGTCACCAGACATGAACATTATTGAGCACGTCTGGGGTAAGATGAAGGAGGAGGCGTTGAAGATGAATCCAGAGGATCTTGATGAACTCTGGGAGTCCTACAGGAACGCTTTCTCTGCTGTTCCAGATGACTTTATTAATGCGTTATTGGAGTCATTGCAGAGATGTGTGGATGCAGTCCTCCGAGCTCATGGGAGTCACACACAATATTCATTCTGTCTCCACTGCAGCAGGACTTTATATTCTATACTGGACATTATTTCTGTTCAGTGACGAGACTTTAGTCTAAGCAGAGTCAGACCGCACTGTCCTCATTAAATCATTAAGAGTCAAGGCATGATCATATTTTACTGTGGTAAAATCAGTGTAATCTAGAGGCCTTCGCCTTTCATATAAGCCACTTCTGATACCAACTGATCAACTAGAAGTCAAGTTATTATGTGTTCTTCCTAAAACTTGGATAGGCGACATGACTTAGGTAACGTATATTCTTTTAAAGTACATTATTTCCATAATATTTTAAAAGTACACCCAGTTAAGCTTCACTCAGTTTACTCACTGATTACTGTGTAACTTTTCATGTGTGTCACAGTTTTATCGTCTTGAACAGGATGTTTAGATGCTTCAAACATCTGACTCACATCAACTGTTCTCTTCTTAAAGCTGACTAAATGTCATGTTTTTTTTGCTTACGTTACTGTTCTTGGTTTATTTTGCTCATGGTTGCAGCTGACGTAAACAATGTACAAGCCGAGTCAGAGCGTTCGCTAAAGTACACGATGAAGCTCTCTGAGACTGAGCACAGTTAAGGGGAAAGATAATGAGTAATCTCTGTTTGTGTGTCAGTGTACCAAACGTGCAGAAATAAAAACATCCAGAGACGCTCTTCATTCGCAGGGTAATCAAATTAGGTCAGATTGGTAACTCTTTAACTATACTTGAAACGTCTTCTCCACTCGTGTGAAAATGCACAAAGTATTTTCACAAAGTAATAATGCACAAAGTTAAAATATCTTGAATAAAATAAAATGAAATAAAATAAAATAACATAAAATAAAATAAAATAATATTATTATATTTTATGCGCTTTAGTACATTTTTGTGTCAGATGTTCCTCTTTTTCTACAAATTTTGTGTATTTCAAATATTAAGTGTTTTGTAATAATAAAAATAAAAATAAAATAAACATGTTTTTCACCGTTGTGAAAATAAACAGATTTAAATAAAAATAAACTATAGTGTACATTAAATATTACAAAAATATTTTCTTTATTAAAACAAACTTGTATATAATACAATATATTATTATATGATATTATATGATGTTATCCAAATAACATTATACTATTATATGCATTTTAGTACAATTATTTACATATTTAAAAGGTTTTGTAATAACTAAACTTGCAGTTAATATAATATATTATATAATAAATATAACATAACATAACGTAATATGATAGAATAGAATACTATATATAGCCTATATAATATATGTGTTTTTGTAATAACTAGACTTGCAGATTTCCCAGGGATGGGTTGCGGCTGGAAGGGCATCCGCTGCGTAAAAATATGCTGGATAAGTTGGAGGTTGATTCTGCTGTGGCGACCCCTGATTAATAAAGGGACTAAGCCGACAAGAAAATGAATGAATGAATGAATAAACTTGCAGATATATATAAACATATAGTAATTATAATAATATTAATGGTAATATTCATGCATTCATTCATTTTCTTTTCGGCTTAGTCCCTTTATTATTCTGGGGTCGCCACAGCGGAATGAACCGCCAACTTATGCAGTGGATGTTTTATGCATTGGATGCCCTTCCAGCTGCAACCCATCACTAAGAAACACCCATACATTCTCATTCACACTATTTTACACCAATTTAGTTTACCCAATTCACCTAGAGGTGAGCACCCGGAGGAAACCCACGCAACCACAGGGAGAACATGCAAACTCCATACAGAAATGCCAACTGACCCAGCCGAGGCTCGAACCAGCAACCTTCTTGCTGTAGAGCGATTGTGCCTGTGCCACTGTGACGCCCAATAATAATAATAACAATTTAATTTAATAGGACATATTTAATATTTAAAGATAAATCTGTGCTGCTGTGCATCCCTATGTGTGTAATAAGCAACGTGTATGCATGTTTTGGACGCACCTATCACTAACACACTCTTTATATAACAAACAATGTGCCTTAATGTCCCGAATGGGCACAAATACATTTTCTTTTGAAACAACGAAAGGAAAAGGTGTAAAAAAATTCACCTGAAGCTTCTTACCATGTCAGTACGAGATTCCCGATAAACCCTCATTTTGCAGCAGAGAGGAACCTTTCGGTAGAGGATCAGCAGCAGCACCACGATCATGAAGAAAAACACCAGACAGCAGACTGGGGAAAAACACAACATCAGACTGGAGAAAAACACAACAACACATCCACTAGTGTTGTTATTACACTACAAGTGTGATCAAGAAAGTACTCCTATCAGTGTAACATAAATTTTTACACTTTTCTGTGGTGTATGTCTAACATATCGCCATCTTTTGCACTTGTGGTATTAAAGGGCCACGAAACACCAAAACACATTTTTTGAGCTGTTGACAGTCATATATGAGTCCCACGCTGCTATAAACACTATTAGGACACATATAATTGAGTAAAAAGTGAAAATTGGTTGTTTTTGCGTTATTTCGAGCAAATTCGTTCTTCCGGTTTGAAACTAATTTTTGAAGCTGCATCACGCCGATGAGATCCATGAGTGTATTCCAGCGTGCACAGTGGACGTCTGTACCGGCCAGAACACTCTGACATGTCTGAGTGTCTGCCATTAATTCATGAGATAGCCTTTGTTCAAGCCAATCAGCGCGCTCGATTGTGTATGCGGCGCAACTCATTAATATGCACGAGAGCTTCGAAGACTGTGTGTACGCGTTGCAGTGTCCAGACGGCAGGGGCGCCATGTTGTGCTTCCAAAACAAGTGGAAGGAGACGCAGGTCGCCAGTGTTGTGTTTATGTGCTGCAGGTTTAGTCTCCATTTCCCGCTATGAGAGCACAGCTGGACACACACGCGCGCACAGCAGAAATGCGTCAGTAAGGAACTTTATTTTTTCACCCGAGAGCTTTCCGCATCTGGAAATGGTTTAAAACAGACACCGCTCCAGTTTATGTGGATTTTCCTGGTCTACAGATTTGGTAAGCCATCAGT
This sequence comes from Danio albolineatus, assembly GCA_903798035.1. Taxonomy (NCBI): domain Eukaryota; kingdom Metazoa; phylum Chordata; class Actinopteri; order Cypriniformes; family Danionidae; genus Danio; species Danio albolineatus. The sequence continues at coordinate 2,393,057 of CAIGQQ010038027.1, read as the reverse complement.
GCTCTTTGCTTGGTTATTCAGATGGTGAAGTTAGTTTGTAGTTAGATAGTAGTTCATAACTCTGTCAGTGTTTAAAGACAGACCTTTGTCAAAATGATTAACTGTTCCTGAGTTTACAGCACGTTAATATTCGTACAATATTAAAGACGTAAAGATCCGCTGTAAATTCTGCTCTCCGAGTGTAAACACTGCAGTCAAACAATTGCTTTTGTGTAGAATTTTCGCCGCATTTTGTGACAGGATAGTCTGCGGAGGGTTTTAATTTCTCCTTTACGCCGCGCGGTATCAAACACTCCATTAAAACAACACTCTTAATGGTTTCTCACACCTCGTTTGTCACGGGGGACATGCAGGAAATGTTCCTGGATTAAAGTATAAGTGCAAACCGCCGTTAAAGTCGACAAATTAATAATTTGGCTAATAATTAGATGACTGATGTCAATGTAAACAGTCACTTCTTCCTCCCCTGCGTCTGAGTGTGTGCGTCGCTTATTTGAAAATGAGCGCGTGCACAAATGGAAACTCCCATCTTTATGCAAAACCTTCCCTCATTCCCTCCCCTTACACTCCCTCCTAAACAGAGCTGGACACACCCACTTTCCTGAGCTTTTCCAGACTGTAGGTGTGAAAACACCCAGCGGAGCCAGGGGGGTTTCGTGGCCCTTTAAAGGAAATTCACTTCATATTGCACCTTGCAACCACACTGTGAACACTGTATATTGTTAATTCAACATTTTTGATGTACTGACATGTAACACTGCATTTTTACACTGTTGATTTTACTGTGTAGGTAACAGATATTAAACTCTTAATTGTTTTAATTAGTAAAAAATGCACTTAAAATGTTAAACATTTGCATTAAAACGTTTCATATTATTGACACCACATTCATTCATTTTTAATGTTTCATAAGCATGTGCAGAGTCAAATGCAGGCTTGAAAAAATACAATTATTCTGCTAAAAATATTAATATATGAGGGTGGCTCAGTGGTTAGCACTGTCACCTCACAGCAGGAAAGTCGCTGGTTTGAGTCCCGGCTGAGTCAGTTGACATTTCTGTGTGGAGTTTGCATGTTCTCCCCCTGTGTTGGTGTGGCTAAGACTAAGCCGAAGGGAAATGAATTAATGAATGAATTTATTCATAAGTGTACATGTACATTTGTAATTATGTTTATCTATCTGCACACTTCTGATTATTAATAGCAACCTGTACATATAATCATTTACTGTAAATCTCTGTTCATATCTAATGTATTCTGTATATAATGTTCATAGTACATCCATCTGTAAATATCACCATAGTTTTCCATAACTGCACTTTATAATTTATACCTGTATTCTGCACTTGCTGCTATTGCACTTCTGGTTAGACCTAAACTGCATTTCATTGCCTTGTACCTGTACATGTGTAATGACAATAAAGTTGAATCTAATCTAATCTAATCTAATTAAACAAATAAATATGATGCCTCTGCATCTCTGAATTGGTTGACCCAGAACTTTAATTAATGTACAGTGAGGCGGGTACATTATAAGTAACTTTTTTCCGCTGAAGACGTAATTTAATTACAGTAACTAGTTACTTTGTAACTAATAACACCCAACCCTGTTTAATTCCCACTATTATAGAGCACACACAGTATTGAACTGTAATATAAACTGTATTTTGGGCGACACGGTGGCGCAGTAGGTAGTGCTGTCGCCTCGCAGCAAGAAGGTCTCAGGTTCGAGCCTCGGCTGGGTCAGTTGACATTTCTGTGTGGAGTTTGCATGTTCCCCCCGTTGCTCCGGTTTCCCCCACAGTCCAAACACATGTGGTATAGGTGAATTGGGTAGGCTAAATTGTCTGTAGTGTGTGAGTGCGAATGAGCGTGTATGGATGTTTCCCAGATATGGGATGCAGCTGGAAGGGCATCCGCTGCGTAAAACAAATGCTGGATAAGTTGGCGGTTCATTCAGCTGTGGCGACCCTGGATTTATAAAAGGTCTAAGCCGACAAGAAAATGGATGGATGGATGGAAAACTCCAAAAACAAACAAAAACTTATACTGTGACATCACATCTTATTTTAAGGCATTTTTAAAGGGGCAGTTCACCCAAAAATGAACATTCAGTCATCATTTACTCACACTTGTTCCAAACCTGTGCTAGTTTCTTTCTTCACAAAGGAAGATTCACTGCTGTAAACACAATATTAGTATTTATTTTGGATGTATAATAACTGCTTTTTTTGTGTTCAAAAGAAGTTTTAACAACCACTTGAGTCTCAGTACAAAGCTAAGCGACGTTAAAATTAAATATTAATTATATTTTGGGTGAACTGTTCCTTTTAATGCGGTATTTATTTCCATAAACATCTGATCTCAATATCTATATTCAAAAATACACACTTTTCTCCCGAGCGACCAGTCGTGCAGTGTCATTTTTTAGATGCTTTTTAGACGACACCGTTTTACAACGTATTTTCTGCTGACACAAATATGTGATGATTTATAATCTGTAACGTTTATTTTTATATTGAAATCATTTTTAAAAAACTTGGTAAGTGAATTTTATATTGTGGGTGAACTGTCCCTTCAAATGCAGTATTTATTTTCATGAACACCTGATTTCCAGTTTCAAGTATACACATTTTTCTCCTGAGCGACCAAAGTCCCCAGAATAGTCGTGTAACGCCGTTTTTTAACCGTTTTTAGACGACAGTTTTATTTTAGATCACAGTTTTAGACCTTGTTTTTTGCTGAGCCAAATATGTGATGATTTATAATCGTTAACCTTTATTTATATATTATTTTTATATTGAAATCGTTCAAAAAACTTGGTGAGTGAATGGTTAATTTTATATTGTGGGTGAACTGTCCCTTTAAATGCAGTGTTTATTTTCATGAACACCTGATTTCCAGTTTAAAGTATACACATTTTTCTCCTGGGCGACCAAAGTCCCTAGAAGAGTCGTGTAACGCCGTTTTTTAGACGAAAGTTTTAATTTGTAGATCACAGTTTTAGACCTTGTTTTTTGCTGAGCCAAATATGTGATGATTTATAATCGTTAACCTTTATTTATGCATTATTTTTATGTTGAAGTCGTTAAAAAAACTTGGTGAGTGAACGGTTAATTTTATATTGTGGGTGAACTGTCCCTTTAAATGCAGTATTTATTTTCATGAACACCTGATTTCCAGTTTTAAGTATACACATTTTTCTCCTGAGGGACCAAAGTCCTCAGAAGAGTCGTGTAACATCGTTTTTTAGACGTTTTTTGGACATTTTTTAGACGAAAGTTTTAATTTTAGACGTTTTAGACCTTGTTTACAATAAGGTTTATTAGTTAATGCTAATTAATGCATTAAATAACATAAACAATCAATGAACAGTACATTTACTACAGTATTTGCTCATGTTAGTTAATGAAAATACAGTTGTTCATTCATAATAACTCACGGTGCATTAACTAATGCTAACAAGCATAGACTGTATTAGTGAATGTTCAAATATGATTAATAAATGCTGTACAAGTGTTGTTCATGATCAGTTCATGTTAGTAAACGCATTAACTAATAAACCTTATTGTAAATGTGATGATTTATAATCGATATTTGTTTTTAAATACTGAAATCGTTGAATGTTAGTTATATTATGGGTGAACTGTCCCTTTAAACGCGGTATTTAAGTCCATAAACGTCTGATATTGTTTTACTCACAGGCTCCCACCACGATAGTGCGCTGGTCCTCCGGGAAGCTCATGGAGGGGACGGTCGGTGCCACAGTGCTGGACATCTCCCAAAACAACACACACTTTCCTCTCTTTTCTCTCCTCAGGAAAAGTCCTCAGAGAAGTCGCGTAGCTTCATTTCACAACTGACGAGAGTCCCAAACCTTCAGCTGGACGTCTGTCACGACTCGCATCCTCGTTGGTCAACCCTCACGAAGCACCGGGACACGTCCGTGAACAGACTGGGGAAGTCCTACTATGGCGAGGAGTTTTGGCTTATAAATAACAATAAGCGTCGTGAGTGGACGGTTGCTAAGCGACGGGGCGTGAGCTCATTAATATTCATGAGGTCAGCCCTCATCTTAGTAGTATTCCTTCATTTCGGCGTCAGAGTTAAGAGAGTTATAGATTTAAAGTAGCTTAGACTTGGATTCATATATGGCAAGCCGTTTTGACTTTCTCAGGATATGTATTCATTCTCAGGATATGTATTCTTGATATCAACAATTCAGTTCTTGATATCAAAAAAAGGTCATTGTTGATATCAAAAACTGAATTGTTGATATCAAAATTTAACATTTCTGATATCAACAATTGAATTTTCACTAGTTAAATGTCACTATAGGCTGCCATTCAAATGTAATTGTTGATACCAAGAATTGATTTCTCACTAGCTGAAATGCAATTCCTGATATTAATAATTTAATTGTTGATGTGAAAAATTTAATTGTTGATATCAATAATTTAATTTTTGATATCAGGAATTAAATTGTTGATATCAAGAAATACTTTTCAACTCGTAAAGATGTTCATTCTTGATATCTGCAATTACATTCAACACGTTACATTTGTTATTTCTGATATCTAAGAATGTATTTTTGATATCAGCAATTAGGGAAGTAATTTTTGATATCTAAAATGAGTAATTTCACTAGTAACAATTATATTTATGATATCAGAAATTAACATTGTCACTAGTGACAAACCAATTGATGATATCAAGAATGAACATCTTTACTAGTTGAAAAGTATTTCTTGATATCGACAATTTAATTCCTGATATCAACAATTAAATTATTGATATCAACAATTACATTTTTCATATCAACAATAAAATTATTGATATCAACGAATGTATTTCAACTAGCAAGAAATCAATTCTTGATATCAACAATTAAATTTGAATGGCAGTCTATGGTGACATTTAACTAGTGAAAATACAATTCTTGATATCAACAATTCAGCTTTTGATAATAACAATTACCTTTTTGATATCAAGAACTGAATTGTTGATATCAAGAATATATATCCTGAGAATGAATAAAAGTCAAAACGACTTGCCATAATTAATATGCCCATAATTAGTCTAGTTGATACAAGGTGTGGTAAAATTTGTTTCTCAGAGTCTAAAAATAACAAATCTATTCGCTCAATTTTTTAAACCAAGTTTCCAAACCTAGCTCTATTACTTATTGGAATAATTATGTAAGAATTCCTATATGGGAAAGTATTTGGTCATTACCTCACAATTTTTTTATTACAAATAAGATAAAAGAAATATCTTTTAAACTAATTCATAAATTATATCCGGTTAAACACTTCCTGAGTAAATTTAAAAAGGAAATTAATATAAATTGCTTTTTTTGTTCTTTGCATTTGGAAACTGTACCCCATATCTTTTGGCACTCTGGTTATGTTAAAAAGCTTTGGTATGATGCTTCTGTTCTTATAAAAAAAAAGGTACTCTTTAATTTTAAATTGCATTTCGAAAATGTAATTTTTGGATATTTTAGTTATGATAATTTGAGCAACGAAGTTTTTGTTATTAACCTATTTATTTTGTTAATTAAGTTTCATATTCATAAGTGTACATTTTCCAACAACAACAAAAAAAACTGTTTTTCTTTTGTACTATTCAGCATAGTGCTAATTAAAACTGTCCAATTGTGCTCCAGTTTCAATATTTTTGATTAATGTAAAGGTCCTGCTTGTATGTAATTGTAAGAATTTTGTTATTATTATTAATTATTATATATACTCTTGATTGTTGTGTTTGTTTTATTTCTATTTATTATTATTATTATTATTATTTATTTTTGTTTGTGCTGTTATTATTTGCGTTCGATATCCCTGGCATTATTATGATTACTATATTGTCATGTATGTGTTGTTTAAAGCATAATAAAAAAAAAAGTAGCTTAGACTTATCATAGTGTTTATTTACTGCTGCTCTGATGATTTCCTCGCCTGTAAAAGTCGCTTATTTGGATGAAAGTAAATGTAAATGTAGGAGAATGTGAAATAAACTAAGGTATTGGTTGTGTTTGGTTCCTATATAAATAATTAATAATAATAATAATAATAATGATAATAATAATAATAATAATTCACAATAATGATAA
>CAIGQQ010038027.1:2364398-2386932 GCA_903798035.1 Danio albolineatus | reverse complement strand
ATAATAATAATGATAATAATAATAATAATAATTCACAATAATGATAACAATAATAATCATATTAATAATAATAATAATAAATAATAACAATAACAGTTCTATTTAACATGTTTTATTTTATCGTATCGCTTAAACACAAGATGAAACATTCCTCAAACATTTTATTTATTTATGTATTTATTTATTTATTTATTTTCATACACACACACACACACACACACACACACACACACACACAATGAGTTATATCAAAATCCCTTTAAGATTCTATAGTCTTTGGTTATATATGTTGTTTGTCTGTATCTAATATCCTTCCACTTTTAATACATAATGTGTAAAGTTTAGTGTCATGTTGTTGTATTCATCAGATTTTGTATTTCCGAAAAACAGTACAGAAACCAATGACTGTATGACAGAAACATTCCTCAAACATTCACCGGTTGTCTTGGAGATCAGCAGGGCTTTCAAATATAAAGAGCGCCGCCCAGTGGCAGAATGCAATACACTGCAGAGTGTTGTTAGTAGTTTTAGACATTTGTTGACTCTTAAAAAAACAGGACAGAATGCTTTCTTGTTTGATTTCATTCATGGTTTAATTGTGGCTCTATGGGTTGGATGTTTGGGGCATGTATAGGACAGTATGTGTGGTGATTTATTTAGATTATTCTGTATTCTGTTGTACTTTGTGTTTAACTTGGAAAAACCCAATAACCATAATGTTTAAAAAAATAAAATAAAATGAGCTCAATGTACAATAAAAACATGATTTCTGAAAGAAAATCATTTTTCATACATACACACATATATACATATATATATATACAATTAAGTATTAATTTTATTAAATAATTTGAATACAATTATTCTGTTCATCAAGTCGGCATTTATTAAATGTAAAAAATAATAAATTGTAAAATACTTATTTATTAATTATTTATTTATTACTTATTGTATGAATGTAGTTTCAAATGAAATAATTAGTCCAGTCATTATTGATTTCATTACTAATATTTTTATTATTATTATTAGTAATAATAATAATAACAATAGTAATAATTAATATTAGAGAGATTTCTGAATTATCATGTGACTCTGAAGCCTGTAATATTTAAGCTGAAAATTCAGCATTAAAATCACTAGAATAAATTAATTAAATTACAATTATAAACTACATTAGAACAGAATTATTTCATAGTGCAATAACATTTCACAATTTTATTATTTGTACCATATTTTTGATGAAATAAATGCAGATTTGGTGAGCAGGAGAAGCTTATTTTAAAACATTTATGAATGTATAATAAAATTTTACGATTAATAGCCATTAATAATAATAATTCTTGAAAATTCTCCATTTGTCTGGGTTCACAACTGTAGATATATTACTATTTTATTATAAATATTTATATTTAATAAAGGTCTGATGAAGCTTCTTGAACGTTTCAAATAAAACATGTTTGTTATTATTTGATGAAGATTTCAGAAAGTGAAAATTGGTAATAGTAAGTAAGTAATGTGTATTTATATAGGGCATTTATCGTGTATGGCCATACCCCAAAAAAGCACTTCACATTCGGGGGGTCTCTCCACACCACCACCAGTGTGCAGCATCCACTGACCAGGCTCAGCGCTGCTTAGCTTCAGTGAGTAACCAGTATACCAGTAGATTAAATCAATAATAAATGTTGTTTTTTGTTAGGGTTAGACATTTTGGATTATTTCAGCAAATTTTGATGTACTCTTTAAATAAAATATTGGTATTGTGTTGTCCTGAAATATGTATATCGCTGTGTGATAACATTAAATATATTGTTTTGTTCTGCAAATTACTGACATTTATTCAAATGTTGTCATTTAGCACAAAAGGGAATTTGATCAAAATAACAAAAACATACAATTATTTTATTTTTTGTGTTTTCTGCTGAAAGTATGATGATTTATGATACAAATCAAATTAAATCCATATATTTTGTTAAAATATATATGTATTAAAATCATTCTAAAAACACTATAATAACAACCAGGGGCGCCGCTAAGGGGGGGAAAGTTAGGACGATTCTAAGGGCCCGTGCACTCTAGGGGGCCCACAGAGATCTGCTTTATTATTAATAACAGTACTATAATGTAATTATTAATGTATCTCTAAATTATAAGTAAAACAATTTATTAGAAATAACTAAAAATACGGCTTATATCTGCCCCTCTTGTCTATCACATCGGTCACTGTCAAATTGCACCCCCCCCCCCCCTTTCACTGCATGGTTCAGTCCGTCAGTAGCGGGAAGAGAGATGCTTGAGTGCGATCGTCAGGTAAACAGCGCCTCCCGATGGTGAATGCGGTTATATTACATGATTACATGATAATGCTGGTATTATTTAGTATTTTGGTCATTTATTTCATTAGCTGCATCCCAAATAACACACTATACACTAATCAATAAGACACAAAATTATATTACAATGAGACCCATAAATAAGAAATATTCTTTTGTTTAAACTGACCATTACTTATTTATAATACATATTTATAATAACAAAGTGAAAATTTCCAGCACACTGCAAACCAAATCAACACAACATAAATAAACATAAAAGAGTCTGTTGATTAACCTGACAGTAAATTCCAAGTGCCAAACGTCTGGCCTTCTTGCTTTCAAAATCCTCAACCAAAGTGTATTGCACATTGTATGAGCCGTGGCCCGCTATTGCAGTACAGTTATTTAAATAGTTACACATTGGTGTTTTGTGTGTTTAGAAATGTAAAATATTCAGTGAATATTTGATTACTGTTCCTGTTTTTGTACTACATTTACATTTGAACAATAAACCATCTGCTAGCTACAGTCATGGCCGTTCTCTTACTAAATACTGATAAGTAGTGGACAAAATCAATAATAAAATGCATACGTCAGTCTAAATACATTGCAGAGAAAGAGTTTGGATAGCTAGCTTGGTAGTAGGGGGCCCATCCTCATATTTTTTCATGGGGCCCAAAGTTGCTAGCGGCGCCCCTGATAACAACAACGATCGCAATCGTCGTGAATTTATACATCACGTCCCTCTATTAATAATACAATATATTCACGCAAGCATTCGGTTTCTTTCGAACAGCTCTCCGTGATTCAGTTGAATCAGAATCATTTAGTGTGAACGACTCCCTACCGCAGAGCTTTCTCAACAGGCGCTGTTCGGTTGACAGTCCGAGCTGAGGAATCGACTCCCACCAAGTGTCACTCGCAGCTAGACTGACTCGCTGCTACATGCGAATGATTCACGGGGGAAAGATGGTCGCGAGCACCCGTGTACAGAAGCTCCTCAGACGGTATAAACTCGTAATCGCGGCCGGTTTAACGATCTTGCTGGTCCAGGGGCTGGTGGTATGGAGCCTGCGGAGTCTGGAGGAGGGAGAGGCCGAGGTGGGTGATGTTTTATGCGGGTGAATCTGTTTCGCCGTTTGATCTGAGGGTTTAGAATAGCATGCTAAGCTAACCCACAGCCGTCAGTCAGTCAGTCAGTCTCATTAGTTGGACTATTACTATCATGTAATAACGACGTCGAGCGTACTGCAAACTGACACTTTTATTGTACTGTGAAAGAAAGTTGTGGTTAAATGATGTGTATTTCGGTTGTTATGCTCGGTTGTTGTGCTGGCGACCATTTAAAGCTGTTTGTTTTGACCGGCGTCGGGTTTTAAATGACTGGACTGACTTCAGCCATAGCAACTCTATGACTGGGAATCAAAACTTAGTGAGCTGCCTACGTAGGCAACCTTTTTTTGTGGTTATCATGGTCTCAAAGCCTAGTCTTGTATTAATGCTAAGTCTATTTATCTATATACACAGCTCTTTTATATATACAGGGTCTCGATGTGTAAGAATTTATTGAACGTCCTGTCTATTTTAAAGGGGACCTATTATGCAAATATTACTTTTATAAGGGGTTTAAACACAGTTGTGTGTCAGCAGTGTGTGAATATAGTTAGCCTATAATGGTAAATATGTAATTATTCTATTTTTTTTGTAATCACATTTAATAAAAGCAGTCTGCAGAAACACTGATAGACATTCTCCCTTTGTATGATGTCATGAGAGGAGGAAAGCTCCGCCCATAAGTGATGATCTGTGTCTCATTAGCATAGAAGGCCCTGAGTGAGAAGCAACCGTCCGCCATTAGAGTTCTCTCCTGGTTATGTCAGCAACTGACGCCCCGTTTACACTAATGCATTTTTGTTTTAAAACGCATAAGTTTTGCTACGGTTACGCCAAACCGTCCACACTACGCCGGAGTGTTCATGCCCCGAAAATGGAGCGTTTTGTAAAAGCTGGAGAGGCCGTCTTCATTTTCTTTATTTAGCTGTTTCTGAAAATAAGCTTCATTAGTTTGTAAGGAATTTGACAGCATAGTAATTAAAAAGTTAAAACATGAAATAAAAAGTAAGAACTCTTTAACTTTTATGTAAGGTTTACAAAGCAAATCCAATTTGATCCACTCGTTTGGCAAACAAAGCAAGTCTTAGTCTTATATAATATATCTAGAAAGATGTAAAAACGTACTTTACCAACTCTAGTGGAAGTAAATCATATTAACATTGGAATTTTATTTAATAACATTACTGAAATGAATATAAAAACAGAATAAATATGTAATTAATTCATATTCCTTCGGCTTAGTCCCTTTATTCATTAGGGGTCACAATGGCAGAATGAACTACCAACTAATCCAGCTTATGTTTTTACACAGCTGCAACCCAGTACTGGGAAACACCCAAACACACTCATTCACACTCATACACTACGGCCAATTTAATTTATTTAATTCACCTATACCGCATGTGTTCGGACTTGTGGGGGAAACCAGAGCACCCGGAGAAAACCCACGCCAACACGAGAAGAACATGCAAACTCTACATAGAAATGCCAACTGACCCAGCTGGAACTCGAACCAGCGACTTTCCTGCTGTGAGGCGTAAATATATAATTACATGAGTAAATAAATAGTCTCAATGATGGGCTAAAAAATATGCGCGCCATCACACAGTCTGTAGGACTTATACGAAGTGTCCTAGTCTACGTTTGAGAGCTGTATTGCACACTAGGTTGTGATGTCTCGAAGTGATGGCAACTTGCTGCGCGTCTGTTACCGAGGGCTAATGTTAGATGCCATTTTTGACTATGGCAGTCTTGAAACCTAAATAGCTACACAAATAGACTGCATTTAAGGTTTCTACAATGAAAATCTGGTAAGCTGCCTACATGCACAGGATTTTTGTGGTTCACTGTCTGAAAATCTAGTGTGTACTAAAGCTTTTTGGCCTGTCTGTAGTGCTGTAACTAACTAGACAGCATATTTGAGCGTTGGAGTTTGCATGCTAGACCAAAAAAAAACAAAGGGATTTTTTTACTAGACTTTTCAGTAAACCCTTCTTAAAGGGATGGTTTCCTCATAGTTTACCCACACTCATCATGTGGTTTTAAACGTTTAGGTATTTATTTCTTCTGTTGAACACAAAATAAGATATTCTGACGAACGTTGGGGGGAAAAAGCAGCCGTTGACGTCGATAGTAAGAACAAAATTTACTATTGAAGTCAATGGAGTTTTCAGTGTATCTTCCTTTGTGTTCAACAGAAGAAAGAAACTCAAACAGGCTTGGAAGAAGAGGAGGATGACAGAAGAAATGATGACAGAATTGACATTTTTGGTTGAACTGTTCCTTTATATGAACTCTTTTTCATTGTGTGGAGCATATTTTCATGATTTGAAGAACCCTTTGAAAAACATTTCGAAAAATGACAGGACTATATGGATTATAATGTTTATTTACTTGAAATTTCTTTTCCTCTCATTGTTTATGATGTTATGCAAGTAGTGTTGTCACGATACTGGAATTCGATACCAATCCGTACTGAAATTTAACCGCTAGCATTTGAGCGCTGTTGAGCGTAGGCATGGGCCGGTATAAGATTCTGACGGTATGATAATCTTGGACGAAAATATCAGTTTCACAGTTTTACGGTATTGTGATTACTGCTCTAAAATATATTAGTTTTAAATGTCTGGGTACAAAAACAACTTTTTCCCCCTTTTGAAAACAAAATATTTTATTTTGAGAAACATTTATAATCTTTCAGAACCATGAACATGTCTTTCAGGGTTGGGGAAAAGGACGAGGACTCAATTGCAGACAAATAATATGGGTTTATTAATAAAAAAATAAATAAAAAGGCAAAACAGACAACCCGAGGGGGAAAACATTAACAAAACAACTAAACAATCTAAATCAAACTAGACTGGGTTGGATGGCAAGGATCAGGACAGGAGAACACGACAGCACAGGGTATATCATCGACGACAAACTGGCACAGGACAGCAGACATGAGGAGAATATAAAGCAGAAATAATTAACAAACAAACCGGTGAACATGATTAACTAATAATGGGTTAACAAGGAGGGTGGGGCTAGACAATAGACAGATGAGAACATGACAACACCACAAGCCATGTGCTCACATAAAGACTTGAACACGCAATGGAAGCACGCGGCCTCTATGTAAACAAAACAAACGCCAGACACAAGCACACAATAAAATGAAAACATCTTACCGTGCGCTCACACACACGCGCAGCATGCATGTTTCATCCCAGCGTCAACCGAAACCAATTAGACTTGGGATGCTGGGAATGAAACACCACACTGACGAACACGAACACCAGAACGACAGCGCGCAATCGCAAACACGCCCCAGACCTCACACGCCGTATCAAGCGGGAGAGCGCACGGTCCAAGCGTGCTCACGGTTGGCACTCTTACAGATACACAATGACAAAATGATTGCTCAACCTGAGAAAACTCGAGCAGAGCACAACATACAGGACTAGACAGAGCTAGTGTCTGGACTCTGCCACCAAAACAAGAAATTACAAGACAGGAGTGGCAGAACCCTGACAATGTCAGCTGAAACAAATGAATCTTTAAAATGAAGTTTAAGCACACTCCCCGCTGTTTACTGAGTGTAAACACAGATACAGGGACACTGGAGCGTTTCAAAGCCATAAAGATCAGTCGCTTTATCAGTGGATCGCTCGTATCGTACAATGTCTAATGTGAAACATTGCTATGGACGATGGCATTGTCGTCATAGGAGGCGGTGAATTATTTCTGAATAAATAATTAATTTATAATGAATTAAGCATTGGTAGCCTACCGTTTAAACTCCCTGACCCGCATGGTCTTTGTGACGCGTGAACATTTGAGTTTACTCGATTCGTCCGCGCGTAAAAATTTGCTTCATTCGCGCGTCAAAAATTACTTGTGAACAGACACGGATTCGCGTGATAGGCAGGGCTTCTGTCTATGGACTGGGGACAAAATGCTCAATTCGCGCTGCACCATTCACACGTATCGCGCCGCAGGATGTCTATTCGCGCCTTTGCATTGACTTAACGTTGACGCTTCTACCGCGTCTGGTGTGAACGCAGCATTAGGGGTACATTTTGAAGCCCTTCCCCTTCACACTCTGTTTCAAGGGCCAAGGGGAAGGGGACCAAAAATAGAATTGGGAGTTATCGTTCAATGTGGAACGTAATTACTGCATTTTTGCCGTATCGCCCACTCCTAATTTGAATATTTGTACGTTGTTACTTTACACCACTGGTTACACCACAAGTTACGAATTTATCGAATGAATCGCCCAGACCTACTTGGATGTACATCACTTTGCATAAACAAACATCACGACCTCTGTTTTATCATGTCGCCGCTGTTTTATTTGTGTCAGTTAACTGAAGGATGCGACTCAGAAGTGACTAGTTAATAATGTGGTGTAGTCTTTAAACGTCTGAGGTGGTTCAGATCCCAGCAGGAGTGATTATCACTGTGCAGTAGATCAAAACGCTTCACGTCCGGTTAGTCCCGGAAGATGGATCCAGAAAAAAGGGAACTCAAAAAAAGCCTGTTTAACTAATTAGTAAATGAGTAACTGTCTGCCGTTCAAGAGTCATACGTGAGTGCATTTGGGGAAAGGTTACGAGTTGTGGCGAGTATCAGGAATGTGCTGTCGTGTCTGGATTCCTGCTCCATCTGCTCTTCACTGTCATCCTGCATTCAATAGATTCCCTGAATGATCTATGAGTGTAGGAGAGAGCTGTGGTCAAATCTTCTTGAGAAATCTGTTCTGAGATTTTTCAAAAGGCAGCGCTACTCTTCCTTAAATCGATGCTGAGCTGGTTTTTAACAGCAGATGGTGCTCTAGACTAGTTTTTAACAAATGGCGCTTGGCTTGTTTTTAACAGTAGACTGTGCTCAACTAGCAGAAGGCGCTCTAACAACAGACATCGTCCTAACAGCAGGTGGCCCTCTAGGCTAGTTTTGAACAGCAGCTGGTGCTCTAGGCTAGTTTTGAACAGCAGATGGCGCTCTAGGCTAGTTTTGAACAGCAGATGGCGCTCTAGACTAGTTTTGAACAGCAGATGGCGCTTAAGGCTAGTTTTGAACAGTAGATGGCGCTCTAGGCTAGTTTTTAAACAGCAGATGCCGCTCTAGGCTAGTTTTGAACAGCAGATGGCGCTATAGGCTAGTTTTGAACAGCAGATGGCGCACTAGGCTAGTTTTGAACAGCAGATGGCGATCTAGGCTAGTTTTGAACAGCAGATGGCGCTCTAGGCTAGTTTTGAACAGCAGGTGGCGCTCTAGGCTAGTTTTGAACAGATGATACTTGGCTAGTTTTTAACAGATGACAGTGCTCTAACAACAGATGGCGTTCTAACTGCTGGTGTTGCTGTAGGCTAGTTTTGAACAGCAGATGACGCTCTAGGCTAGGTTTTAACTGATGCTGCTCTAGGGTTTTGAACAGCAGATGGCACTCTTAACAGCAGAAAAAAAAACTCTATACTACTTTTTAATAGCAGATGGCACTCTAGGCTAGTTTTTAACAGCAGGCGACGCTCTACACAAGTTT
The DNA here is from genome assembly GCA_903798035.1 of Danio albolineatus. NCBI lineage: Eukaryota > Metazoa > Chordata > Actinopteri > Cypriniformes > Danionidae > Danio > Danio albolineatus. Next base: position 2,377,977 of record CAIGQQ010038027.1, on the reverse strand, counting down.
TTAAAAAAGGTGCTCTAGGCTAGTTATTAACAGCAGATGGTAATCTAGGCTACTTTTGAACAGCAGGCAATGCTCTAGGATGGTTATTAACAGCAGATGGTGCTATAGGCTAGTTTTTTAACAGCAAATGACGCTCTAGGCTAGTTTTTAACAACAGATCTAGGCTAGGCTAGTTTTATACAGCAAACGACGCTCTAGACAAGTTTTTAACAAATGGTGCTCAAGGCTAGTTTTGCACAGCAGATGGCGCTCTAGGCTAGTTTTTAACAGCCGACAGCGCTCTAGGCTAGTTTTTAACAGCAGATGTAGACTAGTAGACTAGTTTTAACAGATGGTGCTCTAGGCTATTTATTAACAGCAGATGGTGCTTTAGGCTACTTTTGAGCAGCAGATGATTCTTAAGGGTAGTTTTTAACAGCAGATGACGCTATAGGCTACTTTTGAACAGCAGACAGAGCTCCAGGCTAGTGTTTAACAGAGGATGCTCGGCTAGTTTTTAACAATAGACAGCTCTAACAACCGAGGGCGTTCTAACAGCAAGTGGTGCTCTAGGCTAGTTTCGAACAGTAGACGACGCTCAAGGCTAGTTTTTAACCCATGGTGCTCTAGGCTAGTTTTGAACAGCAGACAAATCTCTAGACTACGTTTTAACAGTAGCTGACACCTTAGGCTAGTTTTTAACAGCAGACGGCACTCTAGGCTAGTTTTCCAATAGATGACGCTCTAGGCTAGTTTTGAACAGATGGCGCTCTAGGCTTCTTTTGAACAGCAGATGGTGCTCTAGGCTAGTTTTTGACTGCAGACGACACTCTAGGCTAGTTTTTAACAGCAGATGGTGCTCTAGGCTAGTTTTTGACCGCAGACGATGCTGTAGGCTAGTTTTTGACAGCAGACGGTGCTCTAGGCTAATTTTTAATAGATGACGCTCTAGGCTAATTTTGAACAGATGGTGCTCTTGCCTATTTTTTAACAGCAAACGAGGCTAGTTAAGGTCCTTCTGTTGACAACAAGCTGAGCACTTCCATAGCAACAGCATATTAAAAGCCACTCAAACAGTAAGTTTGCTATGACGGAATGATGCGCAAAGACAGCCCTGCTCTCTACTCCATATTCCATTTCAGTTGGAAGTACATCAACATATTGACAAAAGTCTCAGCAACGTCTCGTTCGTTCACAAGTTTAAACATTGTGGGTTAGGTGTCGTGGGTTTCAAATCCAATGACGCTGGTAGTGACGATTCTCTCTGATTAACTGGTGATAAATTGATGTGTAGATGTCACGTTTTGGTCATGGCACAGCTTACTTGGAAGTTCACAAAACCTTGCAGTGTAAAATCTGCTTTAGTGAGAGGGAATCCTCCCAGGTCAAAAAGATGCCATTACCAAAACTTGCTCTACCAATTTTTAAAAATGATGCATCTTCGGTCCCCAAAATGCATTGTTGTGTAAACAAACAGGCAAAGCGCATACAAAGTGTCCAGTTTTTGGGTTGAAAACATTGTTCAAGGCTTGTAGATTTGGTCTGATGCTGTATTTGAGATGATGGTTGATCAATGGAGTGCTGCCGACCAAAGAATTTTCCAAAGTTTCCACCATGGGATGTTTCACATGTTTGCGTAGATGCTTTCCCGCCGCCTGTCCTCCTCCTAATTGGCCCTCATGGGAATGAAACCTACCATGTGTCTTATCACAGCACTGATCCTGTAGTGTTGCTGGAGGAGCTGGACACCTACTGAAAACATCACCGACATGCTTTCGCAGGATCCTCAGGTTTATTAAGATACATATTTAATTGCTAAATAAGCCGTTCCTCTCATTGGCCAGTCTCCATTAAATCTAACACAAACACACATTAAACTTGTCTAATCTAACGTTTCTGTTAATTCAGCGACTATTCCGTTTTATCGATTAAAAACTTTAAACAAAGACTTTTTAAAACCGCTTAGAGTTGGAAGTATCACCTCTGCTGGGTTCAGACAATTTGTTTTGGGTCTGTTATTATAGTCAGATTGTGCAATATTGATACCTAAATTGTTGTGGTATTGTGGCTGAGAGCATGCCTGACTGCATGTTACATCCTGACCAGTTATCACTTGCTTTAACAGTTCAGTAACTGGATGATATTGCCATGTGCACTGTATGAGTATTCAAGCGTTCACACATTTTCAAAGAGGTTTGAAAGAGTACTTGGATTATGATTAGTGAACATGATGTTTTCTAAATAATAAAAATAAGGATGCACAAATTTTCGGCTTCTGAAAATGATCTGATTTTAAAAATCACATTTGGAAAAATGTCAAAACATTTCTTCCCCCAGCTGTAGTCAGTGCACAATGTGAAGTGACTTTCACACTGGACGTGGAAAGCGATGCGCTATGAAACCCATTCATTTTAATGGCTTGCTGTGTGCAAAGGTGGTTTGTTGCTGCTCTGACCAAAGCACATTACATCGACAGAACCAAAACGCACAGTAACAAATAAAAGAAAAACTAATCTATCTAAAAACTATTTCTAGATGATTCCAGTAAATGGCCAGACTGATTTACAACAGGTAACAAGGCTACTATTTTTTTACAGGACATATTTTCGTTTTACCAAAAGAAAAATTATTTTAAATAAATTGTGCGTTTGGTTCTGTCGATGTAATTCGCAGAGGATCCCTAAAATTGCGTGCGCCAATGTCTGGCGAAAATCAAACCTAAAACCAACTTTACCCAGCTAGTTTAGCTGTACTTCAAATATTTTAGTACAAACAAGTTGTCAGTGTCACAAGACCTAAAAGAATATACTGTACGAACTCATCACAAGCCCTACCGTAGTTACGCTGCAGTTTCTCGGACCACCGAAGCCCGCGACTCCTGGGAGTCTGCAATGTTTGACGGCTGGTTATCCCGTGTCCTCTATTCCTCTTGCTGTACCGATGCAGCAGCTGCTTCACGTAGAAGCGTATCAACAGTTTTAGCCATTATATATTAGTAAATCGCACTGTCCCATCCATCAAAGCCGTGCTTCTGTCCTCGGGCCCTGAAAACACTCGACGTCACTTGACGCTGAAAATTAAAACTGAAATAAAAGGGTCAATAAAAGGAAAACATAAATGTACGTTTTAATTTGAATTGTGTCACTATTAACAAGCTTTGTAAAAATTGTGTTTACATTTTATTTTTCAGTTTGGCTTTTCATTTTAATTTTGTCAGTCTTGACGCGGAAATGCAGTAAAAATTAAATGTTAAATCGGCAACTTCATTTTAATTATCAGTTTGATAGGGATGATGTGTTGTCACACTGAAAATGAAAATTAAATAATTTCATTTAATTTTCAATTGTCGCAGGTATTTTGCGAGCAGTGTTTTATAATGAAATTGTTAATCTGGTTTTCATTTTAATTTCCAATGTTTGTTTTCTTTATTTAAAATTGCAACGATTTACCTTCCATATTTCTGAGGTAATAAAATCTAACAAACGATGTCAAGGTGCAAACATTCAGACTGTAAAACACCACGAATGGCTGAAAATCTTTGATTGTTATTGGCTGTTGTCATTTTCCTCCGTTTTTTCACATCATTAGTATTCATTTGATTTAGTTCCCCTAACAGCGCCTACTGGTGGTGGAGGCGGGGATGACGATAGTAAAAATTGATCAGATTTGGATGAACAACCTATGCGTGCAGCATACAAAATCTCGTGCCACGTAAAATTGCACTTCTCTGCAATATGCATATTAAATATTGTATTATCACGATAACGATATTATTTCAATACATAGTGTGCAGCCTATTTCGTTTAAGGAGTTAAATTAGGATAAGTAGCCAAACTGTGTTCAATGCTTTATGCTTAAACTGGCTCATTTATGACCATACGCCGTTAAAACAAACGGGTTAACTCGTTTACAAGTCCAGCTTAAGCACGATGAAGTTAACAATGTGCATGTAAACACACTCGCTGTCTTACCACATTAGTACAGTGCACAAAGCTGCTACAAACGAATGGCAATTATGAGAGAAAAGCCTTGTTTTGCCCTCCAGGTGGCCATTCCTAAAACAGTGTGATATCGCATTAAAACTGTGAATTTCATGCCATCGTCTGAAAACTAACAAAGAACTTTCACGCACTGCTCGACTAACTTGTTTGCTGAAGTGTCCAAACTGATCCCTAGACAAGAAGGACTCTTTATTTCCAGCCACAAGCTCATCTGCAGGCATCTTTGACCCCTCTCTCTCTCTGTAGCGAGGCTCAGTGTGATGAAAGAAGCCATTGATTTTTGTAGCCTTTGGTCTCGAAGACTGGAAGAAAGAATAACTGCAGCTCATGTGATGTTACTGTGTGATCTGCGCTGCTTTGAGGAGGATCATGAACAATTGAACGGTTTCTCTTCAGGCTTGTCAATGGCTCTGTTAACGATTCGCATTCATTGTGTTGAAGTAAATGCTGGTGAAAGCCAAACAGCTGCTGCCGTTTGACTGGTGTGAGATGGTTTTGTTTAAAGGGGTAGTTCACACAAAAATGTAACTTCATTTGGTACTCGTCTGTTGAACACAAATGAAGATGTACTGAAGAATGCTGTAAAAAAATCAGCCATTGACTTACATAGTAATTTTTCTTCCTACTATGGAAGTCAATGGTTGCTTTTTTCCAACATTCTTCAGAGTATCTTGATTTGCGTTCGTAAAATAATTGCGTTCGTAAGTATAGAAAAGAATAAAGGCAATAAACTGTATTTATGACGTTTCTAATAATTGACAAGCTTGGTCTAGTGTGGTAACGATTACCGGGTTGAAGGTAAACCATGGTCGATTGTCTTTTGAAGTTACAAATTGTTTTTTGTGTATTTATGAGTTTTGTTTTGAAGTTATGAATTGTAATTTGTGTATTTACGAATTGTGCTTTGAACTTATGAGATGGATTTGTGTATTTGTAAATTGTTTTGAAATTACGAAATGGATATGTGTGTTTACTATTCGTGTTTTGAAATTACGAATTGGATTTTTGTATTTATGAATTGTGTTTTGTATTTGCGAGTTTAATTTTGTGTATTTACAAATTGTGTTTTGAAGTTATGAATTGGATTTGTGTATTTACGAAGTGCGTCTTGAAGTTACGAATTGGATTTGTGGATTTACGAATTGTGTTTTGAAGTTACGAATTGGATTTGTGCATTTTCTTTTTTTTTAATTTATGAATTGAATTTGTGTATTTACGAATTGTGTTTTGAAGTTAAGAATTAGATTTGTGCATTTACAAATTGTGTTTTGAAGTTACAAATTAATTTTTTTGTATTTATGAGTTGTAGTTTGAAGTGAACAATTTGATTTGTGTATTTTTGACTTTTTTTGAAATTACGAATTGGATTTGTGTGTTTTTGAACTGTGTTTTGAAATTACAAATTTAATTTTGTGTATTTAATTATAAGTTGTGTTTTTAACAATTTGATTTGTATATTTTTGAGTTGTTTTGAATTTATGAATTGAGTTGGTGTATTTACGAATTGTGTTTTGAAGTTACGAATTGGATTTGTGCATTTACAAATTGTGTTTTGAAATTACAAATTTAATTTTGTGTATTTATGAGTTGTGGTTAGAAGTGAACAATTTGATTTGTATTTTTGAGTTGTTTTGAAATTACGAATTAGATTGGTGTGGTTTTGAACTGTGTTTTGACATAACAAAATGAATTGGTGTATTTACGAATTGTGTTTTGAAATTACAAATTTAATTTTGTGTATTTAATTATAAGTTGTGTTTTGCAGTTAACAATTTGATTTGGGTACTTACGATTTGTGTTTTGAACTTGAGAATTTGATTTGTGTGTTTTTGAGTTGTCTTGAAGTTACGAATTGAATTTGTGTATTTACTAATTGTGTTTTGAAGTTACGAATTGGATTTGTGCATTTACGATTAGTGTTTTTAAGTTACGAATTTAATTTGTGTATTTTTAACTTGTTTTGAATTTACTAATTGGATTTTGTAGATGTGAATTGTGTTGTCGATTAAATACATTTTTATTTTGTAAATGGGTTATTTCTGAGACTGATCTAGCTCCATACTATGTTTTGGAAGGAAGCTGAGTTGAGTCTAAATAGTATTTGATGGTTGGTGATAATGAATCCCATTGCTACTGTACAGTCTGAAGCTGGTCTAGGACTGTCGGTCTCTGGCCTGCACTCATTTTTTTTTCTCCCCATAATCCAGTGTTTCTGTGTGGGCAGCAGACGTGTGGCACAGACCCAGGCATGCAGGCTAATGTGCCCACAGCAGGAAGTGCTGGGAATTGCTTGTTATTCCTCCCTCTCTAGTTTCATACTTCCAACACCACATTGGCACATCATTCGGGCTTGTGGTTAGTTTTGTTTTTTTACTACTAGACCATTTCTTTTGTTTCTTTTTTTTGCATGGATTCATCCCGCAACATCAGAAGGTCGTCTCTAAAGAATGTAAGACTGAAACAAAGTCTGGAAAACCTGTAGATTTTTATTTTATTTATTTCGAAACGGGAGAAGTACCCGCAGTAGCTGGATTGCAGTGTGCTTGAAAGATTTCCAACTAATACCTAGATGAAATATTATAGCTTTAATTGTTCTTGCACAGCTTGTTTAATGATTTATTTATTTTTATTTAATGATTTATTAGCACAAAAAGCACATTTCACATGCTCCGTCTTGCACTGATTTTGCATGTTAAGAGCCAAAAAAGTGTCCACTAAGTAGTGTACAATGCTAGAACAGACTGTAATCTGTAGTGTACATGCTTATACTCCAGGCAGAATTCATATCAAGTTTATTTGTATAGCGCTTTATGCAATAACTATTGTTTTAAAGCAGGTCTACACTTCATTATATTACTATCAAAGTCAGAAGAGTTAAGGTTATTAGTTACTATAACTTTATTAGGTACTTTATTAACTGTTAATAATGGCTTATAGTGTTGTCACAATACTGGATTTCGAGACCAATCCCTACTGATATTATAAAAACATCCATTTCTCTATAACATTTGAGCACTGATTTGCCATTGTGTTCACCAGTGCTCAACAGAAATGACTGTGATTGGCCGTGAAGGTCATCAATTCACTTAACTCTTACTTGTGTAAACACAGATATTGGACACTGGAGCGATTTAAAGCTGCGATTCATCAGTGGTTCGCTCATATGTCAGCTTTTAGACAAACCAGCTAATCGACGTGACTTTGAAACGCTCCAGTGTCCACTCTTCTCCTTGGTATACCCCTGAGCTCTGTACTCTTAAGGCCACTTGTAGACGGCTTGAACGTCTCTATAGGAGAACGAACTTCTCTATCATCTCAAGGCATAAAAAATCTGCTCTCACTTTAGTTCGTTCTAAATTTGTCTCTACTGCAATTAATAAATCAAGCAATAGGCCAAAAACATTGTTTAATACAATAAATAATCTTACTGACCCCCCACCTCAGGATGACTAAGGCCCTGTTTACACTAGTGCGTTTTAGTTTTAAAACGGCGTTTTAGCATGATAACGATCCGCATCCACACTAGCGTTTCACCCAGCGTCTCTCAACAGATCTCTGTACACACTACGCCACCAGAAACGTATATCACGTGACCATTCGCGCACTCTGGGCATGCGCGTTCAAGTATAAACAGGAAGCATGTGTCTCGCTCGGCGTTTGGTTATTGTTAGTCAACAAACGCTGGTTGAACGATGAACGCGATGGTAAAGAAAGCAAGAGAGGTCTTTTTGTGGACAGACGACGAGGTCGAGTTGTGGAAGTAAGAAATGAATACAAAACATCCTTCCACAAACGGACAAAGTTTTTCGCTAAGGTGGATCATGCCCGACCCGGACATCCGAAAGTTCTTATGCCAATCCTCGGGAACTACTACTTCACTTACAAACATGTCCCACCAGGCACTGGTTCTTCCCGGTGTAACCCAAAACCGGCGTTCTAAATAGGGCTTACGCTGCTTGAAACGCGAGCGATTAGCGAGTGCTGGAACAATAGCTTGCCTCTTGCTAATATATGCAGCTGTTGTTGTAGTAAAGGCAGAGTTTAACTGCACAATGGCGCCTAAAACGGACAATAGTGCAAACAACGCTCCCATTTCTGTGTCCATGTTGTTGTTTACAGTGAAGGCTGCTCTGTGGCGTTATAGTCATGTGATAGGGGCTTGACGAATAAAGGAAGGATACGCAACGACCCAAAAGCCCCAATCGAGTAGCGAATCTCACCAGTGACGCCTCCGTTTTCAGACGTCTCCATTTCCCCCATCCACACTGAGACGGAGCAGCAGCGTTTTAGAATGAACACGGCCTCTCCAGCGGTTACAAAACGTTCCGTTTTCGGGGCTCGAAAACTCCGGCGTAGTGTGGACGGATGGCGTAACCGTAGCAAAACGTATGCGTTTTAAAACGAAAACGCACTAGTGTAAACGGGGCCTTAGCCTCAACTGAGTTTTGTTGCTCCTTTTTGGAGTATCCGCTCAATAAGACTAATGCTGTCTACCAATGTTTCCCTATTGATACAGAGCTCAGCCATCTATCAAATCTTTCCAGTCAGTCTCTGTCTTGCTTTTTCCTGACGACCCCATGATTCTGTCTCTAAGCTAATGTTGAAATCCAGCTCATCATCATGTCACCTTGCTCCTGCTCCTACTTCTCTCCTGAAACTTTGCCACTCTGTCATCTCTACGCATAACTCTCACTTTATCAATGCATCTCTTACCCACACTTCATTTCCTCAAGTAAAATTCAATTATTTATAAATTATTTACCATATTAGGTATCCTACTATGCTTGGTTTGCAACCTTGACGTCTTTCAACTCGTTTCAGGTCAATGTGTGTGTGTGTGTGTGTGTGTGGCAGGTGTGCTGATAAGGCTTTTCTCAAGCTCTCTTTGCTTTGCTTCGCACTGCACACACACACACACACACACACACACCAGTGTTTAGGAGCCATTGTCCACACTGTCTGTCATTCTGCTGTGATGAAATCCCTTCGGCGTGTGTACATCGGTTGCCATAGTATTGACTAAACATCAGCACAGTGTCAGGTCTGTCTTCAGCTACATCTGAGAGCAGCGCAGGGCGATAAAAGCTAGACCTTCTTATGCATATATCAAAGAACTCTTATTATGCATTAAAAGGGTCATATTAAGATCATGATTTTCTCATGATTCAGTAGATGTAAAATAAAGTAATAATAATAAAGATTAATATGAGGATGCTATTATTGTTAATTCTCAAACATGTGAAGTTTCATAAACTAATTTCGAGAGGAGCATGTGATATGATTAAGCACGCCCGGCTGCTCATCTGTAATCAGTAATAATCCAATCAGAGTGATCCAAGTTTACTATAAATGGAAGAATCCCCCCTTCCACCCCATCTCCTCCTTTTTTCCTCGCTTTTCTAAGTGGGAGCTTTCGAGACCTATCTGATCTCGCGCTTGCGCTCAAGTATATCCGAGCTCAGGGTTCTCGAGACAGCATGCCAAACCTGCTATAAACGCTAAGCATATCTAAGTGTGAACTCTTGAAATAATAATATTAGGCCTCTGTGTAGGTCTACTGTTGGTTAAAATGCTACATTTTGTATAGACTTAGAATGGTAGATTTGAACAGACTTTAAAACTGAATTATTACTTATAGGACCTAAATCCTGTACACAGCAGATCTCACAACTCGATCTGCAACTAGAGGGATGCAGAGTTAACAATTTAACTTTTGAAAACCATATCTCCCATATCACAAAAACTGCATTCTTTCATCTGAGAAATATTGCTAAGCTACGAAGTATGCTATCCATCTCAGACGCAGAAATGCTAGTTCATGCTTTTATGACCACTAGGCTGGATTACTGTAATGCTCTGCTCGCTGGTTGCCCAGCCTCCTCTATTAACAAACTTCAGCTAGTACAAAATGCAGCCGCCAGAGTTCTTACCAGGTCTAGAAGATATGATCATATCACCCCAATGTTCTCCTCCTTACACTGGCTGCCTGTTAAGTTTCGTATTGAGTTTAAAATATTACTTCTTACATATAAAGCATTAAATAATCTAGCTCCTGTTTATCTAACCAACCTTCTGTCTCGCTACAATCCAACCCGCTCTTTAAGATCTCAAAACTCAGGGCTTCTGGTAGTACCCAGAATAGCAAAGTCAAGTAAAGGAGGTCGAGCCTTCTCATTTATGGCTCCTAAACTCTGGAATAGCCTTCCTGATAATGTCCGAGGCTCAGACACACTCTCACAGTTCAACATTAGATTAAAGACCTATCTTTTTAGTAAAGCATACACTCAATACAGCACATAGCGGTATGATGCATGAATGTGCTCCACGCATCTCGTTTATATACACTATGAACAGCAGCTACGCTAATTATTCTCTTTATTCTCTATTTCCACCTGGGGATACTCATCCCGAGGCCCCCAGAGACTATGCAGCGCCACGGATGCGATCCTAGACCCGCGGCGAGACGATCCCAAGGTTCCATAATCCTGGACCACGCTGTATCCTGAGCAGCTGCTTGGTGCTTGGCGGAGTAGCAAGCAAGAGACGGATTCCTGTGACCCTCCAAGGACAGACGAGCCTTGAGTTCTCCAGCCTCCGGCGCCTAGACTGCAGCTAGAGCTGCGCACCGATGGATTACTCTTCTGTGTTTGGACTCTAAGTAGTGAATATTAAACAACACTGAACTGAACTGAACTCCAACACTAATAACTGGACTGACACTTTCAATTTACTATAACCTTCAATGTGAAGCTGCTTTGACACAATCTACACTGTAAAAGCGCTAGACAAATAAAGGTGAATTGAATTTAATTAGCTTCAGTGGGCGACCATGTGAGAGTTGCAGAGAGCTAGCTGCCACCTGCACATACCTTAGAAACGGTATAGCAGAAAATGTTGGCGGTTTTAAAACCTTGACTTTTCCAAACCGCGGTATACCTTTAAAAACGGTTATCGTCTCATGCCTAGTTTGATATATTTTAATATTGCACAGCTCCAGACCTCTATAGCATATGTAAATTTGTGTGATGCACTGAGTAGCAGCACACTGTTTAAAATACTGATGTATGTCAGCTCTCAGCTCAGGCTCTCATCACACAACAGCTTTGCACTTCAGCGGATGGTTTCCAACAGCGAAACACTCAGCAACTCTTGCTTAGAGCAGTAAATCTTAATGCGCCTAAAGTATGTCTAAAAGAAACCTTCTTATATATAACCCGTGATGACCTAGACCTGGCTTTGGCAGGTTTTCCTGAGACTCCAGAAGATGTTTGCAAACCTTCTGTGAGTCACTATCCTCACTATGAATCTCTGCTTCCCGCCAGTAAGTTATGCTAAAAATATCCTCAAACCGGAGCAAGGGAAACAACAAACAAGAAACAAAGCCAGCAATGTTGTGCCTCTGGGCTTCCAGAAACACCAGCAAGTTTGTTCTTGGAGAGTGAATCATCCGTCTGCTCAAACAGACTTCCTCCTGGAGAACCAAGGTTGATCCTGTTTTCTCCTTGCGCCGACGTGCAGAGATGAGCTATTAGGGCTGCTCGATATTGGAAAAAAAACTTGACATTGTAATATTTTTCTGTGATATACAGGGGTTGGACAATGAAACTGCAACGCCTGGTTTTAGAGCACAATAATCATTAGCATAGTGTAGGGCCTCCTTTTGCGGCCAATGCAGCATTAATTAGCAGCATTAGTCCTGCACAGTGGCCAGAGAGATTTTGAGCCGTTCTTCTTGCAGAATAGTGGTCAGGTCACTGTGTGACGCTGGTGTAAAAACATTTCCTGACTTGCTCCTGACTTGCTCCTAATTCAAAACACCACAAAGTGGCTCTATAATATTTAGGTCTGGGTACTGTGCAGGCCATGGGAGATGTTCAACTTCACTATCAATGTTCATCAAACCACTTTGTCACCAGTCTTGCTGTGTGTATTGGTGCATTATTATCCTGATACATGGCACCACCTTCAGGAGACAAGGTTTGAACCATTGGCTCCTTCAGAATGGTTGGGTAGTCATTGGAAGTGACGCAGGGCCCAACTAGCACGAGTATTGGGCCTAGAGAATGCCATGATATTGCAAGCCAAACCATCACAGGTCCACCCCTATGCTTCACTATAGGCATGCAACAGTCTGGGTGGGATGCTTCTTTGGGGCTTCTCCACAATGTAACTCTCCCGAATGTGGACTCATCAGAGAACGATCACATTGTCCACAGTCCAAGATTTTCACTGCCGACACTATTGAAACAAGTGTTTGGCATTGGCACGATTGACCAAAGGTTTGGGTATAGCAGCCTGAACCGTTTTGGTGGAAACAGGAGAGTTGACGTGCACATTTATCTCTGCAATGAGTTGGCAGATGTGGTTTTATGTGTTTTGGACACAATCAGGGTTTGCACCCGGACACCCCTTTCAGACAGCTTTCTGTTGCGTCCACAGTTACTCCTGTTGAATAGTGGATCTTCTTGGTGGTGGTCTGTTGACATTACTCTGGATATCGCGGCTCTTGTTAATCACTAAGACTTCCTGTCCTGGTCAGAGATGCACCAGCAAGACGTGCACTAACAAATGAACTCCGATATGTCACCCATAATGTTGTGTGCATTGCAATATTTGAAGCCAAACTGTGCTATTACTCTGCTAATTAAACCTTCACACTCTGCTCTTACTGGTGGAATCTATGAAGGTTGGCCACCAGGCTGCACACATTTAGCCATAAAAACTTCAACACTAAATTTGCCAGTGTTTCAGTTTCCTTGTCCAACGCCTGCATATTTCAATATTGAGTATATTGAGTATACTTTTACCCGACAAAACAAATGGCTCAATGCTGTTGGAATTTAAATCCTCTAAAGGATTGTTAGCCTGCATTATTTAGGACAACCGGAGCCGACAACACTTCCCAAAAGACATTATAATTTGAATGGCATCTACGCTTATGTTAGTCTGTTTTTTATCATTCCCGAGGTTTCCATAATCCTGGACCAGGCCGTATCCTGAGAAGCTGCTGTGGTGGTCATGGAGCAGTGAAGAGCATGAGACCGATCCCTGTAAGACCTCAGTGACAGACGAGTCCTCGCATTGTTCCTGAAGGGCCAGCCTGTTCACCAGCCGGTGACCCCACCTGCGGTTTCTCCGCGATGGACGTCCAGCGTGAATAATAAACCACACTGAATTGAACTAAACTGAACTCCAACACTGAAAACTGGACTGACACTGTTTCAATTTTTTATAATGCATGTGAAGCTGCTTTGACTGCTTTGATATTTCAGAGCTGCAACATCACTGGAGTGCCCAAAAGCACAAGGTGTGCAATACTCAGAAACCTGGCCAAGGTAAGAAAGGCTGAAAAACCACCACCACTGAACAACACACACAAGCTGAAACATCAAGACTGGGCCAACAAATATCTCCAGACTGATTTTTCTCAGGTTTTCTGGACTGATGAAATGAGAGTGAGTCTTGATGGGCCAGATGGATGGGCCCGTGGCTGGATCGGTAAAGGGCAGAGAGCTCCATCCCACTCAGACGCCAGCAAGGTGGAGGTGGAGTACTGGTTTGGGCTGGTATCATCAAAGATGAGCTTGTGGGGCCTTTTC
>CAIGQQ010038027.1:2309430-2324398 GCA_903798035.1 Danio albolineatus | reverse complement strand
AACCAATTATCGGGCGTCAAATTAACGTTGTCCTTGGACATCACAACCTAAATCTAACGTAATTTTAACGTCTTATGGCGTTGTGTGTCTAAGGGTATAAGGGGTCACTAAATTTATCAGTTCTTTCATTATTATTATTATTAATTTTATTTTTTTTACTGAAAATTATCGTAATGTGCTATGGTGTGATAGCGAAAATGAAGAAAAACAACTCATTAATAAACAATTAGCGTGAGCGTGATTTATCTTAATTGCTGGACACTTATCTTCATACAATGCTATTTATTCATTCATTTTCTTGTTGTATTAGTCCCTTTATTAATCCAGGTTCGCCACAGCAGAATGAACCACCAACTTATTCAGCATGTGTTTTACGAAGCGGGGTCACTGGGAAACATCCATACACACGCATTCACACACATACACTTACCCGGAGGGTTACGCAGAGGAAACCCACGCCAACATGGGGAGAAACATGCAAAATACACACAGAAATGGCAATTGACCCAGCTGAGACTCGAACCAGCGATCATGCTACCCACAGCCTGAAACTGTTGTAGAAATGTCTGAGTCTCATCGCATTAAGGCCAATTTACTGTGAACAAACAAACAACTGCACTGAAGCATGTGTGTTGTGGGTTGTTGTGGCAGTGTGAATTGGCCTAAACTAGACAACATAATAGCAAACTAAGTGGCACTTGTGCTCGAGGGTCTTTCCGCTAATTTCCTTTTTCCTCATAATTTGTGCTAACAGCGTTTTAATCAGCCGGTGTTTTGGTGATGTTTAGTAGATTTAAGAAGTCAGGTGTCCTCGAGTTCAAACGGATGTGCGAGCAGAGGAACCATGGGTGTAGAGATGCGGATTAACCTCGCATTATCAGGGCTCAAAATTAACTGTTTGGCTTGGTAGCACTGGGTTTGGGGGGCTTGGTGAGGCTTGTATGATCGCACGAAGTGAAGACTGGAAGGGTGGGGGAGCAGATTGGGTGATGTGAGGCTTATGATTGGGCGAAGTGAACACCGGGGAGTGGGCTTATGGTCACGTGAAGTGATTAAGAGGACCGCTAGCTACTACAAATGTTATAATAAAAGATTTATTGCATTTGAAAACATTCATTTTCCTTCGGCTTAGTCTCTATTTCAGTGGTCAGCCATTTAGTCAACAGTCTTATAGGGTGTCTGCTTTTAGATTTGCTGTCTGTTTCTTTTGCTCAGATTAATATTTGCTAGAGCGGCATGGTAGCTCAGTGGTTAGCACTGACGTCTCACAGCTAGAAGGTTGCTGGTTTGAGTCCCAGCTGGGTTAGTTGGCATTTCTGTGTGAAGTTTGCATGTTCTCCCCGTGGGTTTCCTCCGGGTGCTCCCGTTTCCCCCACAGTCCAAACACATGCGCTATAGGGGAATTGAATAGACTAAATTGATCGTAGTGTGTGAGTGTGAATATAAGTGTGTATGGGTGTTTCCTAGTACTGGGTTGCAGCTGGAAGGGCATCCGCTGTGTAACCATTATGATTATCAGCAATCGAGTGACTGCAGATCACTAACAGACAACAAATTCACCATTTATGGACTACAAGTTCCAGTCATGCACCGCTCACACACACCTGTTCCAGATTCCACTGATTGCACACACTCACGCGTAGCGCTAGCTCTGTGATTGGTCGGCTTGGTCGCGCTGACCAGTGTGGGCCGCGCAAACCTGTTGGAGCGCGTGTTTACAAGTGTCGAATCCCGTGAAGGAGCTCCAGACGGAAACTGTTGTTTTGTGTTTACCTCATGATTAAAGTTGTTGCACGTCTGCCGGTTCCCGCCTCAGGATGAGCGAGTTTGAGCCACTTGTACATTATGGTAGCGTTCAGAAAAAACAAAACACCAGCGAAGAAACACGACACAGAGGAACATAAACACCTACTGCCAGCTAGTGTTTCAGAAGTGTTATTGCAGAGCAGCACATACAGTGCACAGAAGTATAAACGCACGACAACGCGCAAGGCATGCGCCGTGGGTCACGTCAATCACTCAACGCAGAAGTATAAACCAAGTAGGCATGGGACGATAACCGTTATCAAGGTATACCGCGGTTTGGAAAAGTCAAGGTTTCATACCGTAAAAATTTTCTGCTATACCGTTCCTAAGGTATGAGTATGATTTAATATTACAATTTTTTTTGTTGTTTTTTTAGGTGTAAACTGTAAAGACGTCTGTGTTTTTGAAACAAATGAAGACAGCAGAAGTCAATGATTCACTTGAATTATTTAGCCTGACGTGTTTACTGCCCCAAAATACTTTAAATGTTTCTCAAAACAAAATATATTGTGTTCAAGGAGAAAAGAGGTTTTGTTTTTTAGCCAGACATTGAAAAAAAATATATTTTAGAGCAGTAAACACAATACCGTGAAACCGTGATGTTTTATCCAAGGTTATCATACCTTCAGAATCTTATACCGGCCCATGCCTAAAACCAAGTCATGTTCATTCGCAAACTATGCATGAAGTGAAAGTAAAAGTCTCTCTTTGTATTTTGTGTGAACTGTTTAATTTATCCGCATAGTTGTTCAAATTAATGTCCTGTGAGTGGTTTAGAACAGACGCGCGCCCATACAGGAGGATCTAGCGAGGCTCAATGGTGTTACTGCCATAGACTGTAAAATAAACTTGCATATGAGCTTCAGACGTGCTCTGGCGGAGCTGTTCACTGTTCCTGTTAGCAATCTCTCATTAACATATAGCTGCAAACTCAACCGGCATCAGATCGACACGTTTCAACAGACTTAGGGTGTTTTGTTATATTTTACATGTGTCTGTATTTTTTTAATAGTTGATATATAATAGATTTTAAGTCAGTCCAGTTTAAAAAAAAAGCTGGTCTCTCTATTGACCTGTGGTTCTTTGAATCTGTGTATGCTAAATGAGCATTTCATACAAACATTTCAGAGAAATTGTAGGTCAGGTGGGCCTTCAAAAATTGATTGGAGAAAGAAGTGGGCCCCAAAGTGAAAAGGGTTGAGAACCCCTGGCCCTGGGGTGACAAAAAGTCTAGAAACCGGCCTGACATAATGCGCTAAAGTATGACAACCACACAAAGTGTCACTGCAGTGTTCTTCATTTTGACCGTCCATCTGTGTGTGCATCTGTTCATGTCGTTCTACTGCAGACTATACTGGTTGGTGACAGTGGAGTGGGGAAGACGTCTCTGCTGGTGCAGTTTGACCAGGGGAAATTCATCTCCGGATCCTTCTCTGCCACTGTGGGCATCGGATTCACGGTGAGTTTCTCTGCTAAAGGTCACAAACACAGTTTTCACTGCGCACTCAGATGGCAAATAGGACTGCACGATATTGGAAACATACGAACGATACAATATTTTATTATTGTGCGATATATACTGTGGTAGGTCTGAATGATATTGAAAGTATCTGACATTGTGATATTTTGTTATTCTGCGGTATATATTGCGACAAGACTGCCTGATATTGGAAAAGTCTGGTATTGTAATGTTTTGTTATTCTGCGATATATATTGCGATAGGGCGGCACAATATTGTCTTATTATCTCCAGTGACTCCCATATGAATCGTTCAGCGATTCATTTGTTCCAAAACTTGAATCTGTTGCGATTGGTCAACATCGTTCAGAGTGAGAGAATGCCCACCACGGCTTATCAATTTTACGTAGTCAGAGCGCAGTGTGTGTGCGTGAGCATATCTGCCAACACTCGTTTTTCCCGGGAGTCGCCCGTATTTCAGACACCTCACCCCCGAAACTAACCCCCCGGTCCCCCAGCATATCATTCTATTCTTAACCAGAAGTAAAAACAGCGACACACATGCAGTATTAATGCACACAGCGGCAAAAGCTGAACCATTATGAAACAGGACCGCCGCACGTGTGTAGGAGAGCTGATGTAGCCATAGCAACGACAAACAGCAGAGGAACACGAGCTCAGAAACGCATTTTAATCCGTAAACAAAGCACGCGTCGCGTTTACAACGTGCTTTTAGACGCGATATGAGAACAAAAGTTAACCAGAGACACTACAAGCGGTTACAAGTTACAAAACACAATTAAATACATCATTTACAAGCTGGAGAAAACAATGAGGCGACCGTTTTAATCACACGTACTTACACTTGTGACAAGGAGGAAGAAGGAGAGGTTGAATAGAGGGTGCAGGCCAGATTCACTGTCAGGCCACCGGGAAATGTCCCGCTGCTCCCTATGGCCAGTCCGCCTCTGCATACATCTTTTCTGATCCTTCCGGTCGACGAATCCTCCATTGTAAGCGTGTAGATTTCAGAAGCTCCTCAGAGGAACACAGCACAAGGCTGGGCTATAATGCTGAGGCATTTCTGCAGAAATAAACCTCAACCACTGACTCTTCACTGTCTCATCTCTGGTTCATCTGCACACTTCCAGTAATATCCAGCTGAGCACAGCGTCTTCGCGACATGATTCAACCGGCCAGATGTAGCTGACTGATTCCAGTCCAAACCCTCTCCAAAAGGTTTTTTCCTCCACAATCAAATTCAAAACCTCCCAATCTGGCAACACTGGTTCTTTTCGCTTGCTGCTGTTGTTTGTGGGCGGGGTTGGGAGGTTTTAAATCTTCCCGGGTTTGCATACGCACACATGGGCGGGGCTTAAGTTTCGTATCCATGTCACGCCGAAACGGCTAAAGACTCATATGAACACGATTCATTTGAAGCAGTATGAGTCGACTCTTTTAAGGATGAATCAATAGTTTTAAACACTGTGCACTTTCAGATTTAAGCCCAAGCTTGATATTTCACTTCACTTAGAGCTGTGTTACACACAGCATGCAAGCTCATTTTCAAAAACCCATAATAGGGGCTCTTTAATATAATGTAATAATCCCACGGGTAGCACATAAAAGGCAAAGGGAACCACTGGTTTAGATAATTTACCCTAGTAATAGTAATAATAATAATAGTATTAATGGTAAAACCCCAAAAGGTGTGTGTTGCTTCTTCTTGTGAGTCTGACTGACATGTAAATACCGACAGCTTCTCTGTTGGCTTTGTTGTCTGGATTTGCTTTACTGTCGAACGTCCCTGCAGAGAGCCGACGGGTTATTTCAACACACAGCTTCAGATTACAATAATAAGATAATGATCATTTTACAGCGGGCTCTGATTATAATTGCAGAGAGATCTGCCTGGCCTCGCTTGGATCATCACTGTTTGTCGTTTTCCAAGTGTTTCTTTTTTCTTAATATTTCCTAATTAGTGCGTGTGTGAGTGTGGAGAAATGATATGTTTAATATGTGGTGCAGAAAATGAGTAAGTATTCTCCAGAAATACATTTACTCGTTTTTATACACGCGATTTATTCCTCTGGATAGAATTAAACACTCATATTAGGTGGATTGTGCAAAGACTGAACATGAAGAAGCCTTGTACTAAAGAAAAACAAAACATCTGACAGTGCTTACAGCCTTTATGAAGGATACAATATTTATATCGGAAAGAAACTACTGGTAAATATTCATTGATTATGCTAAGTAAAGAAGTGTTTTAAGTCTGCTCGTTCGTAGTTAAAGCATGATTAAAGCTCTATTTTACTATATGAAGCATTTGTGAGTGTAATTCCTCCAGTCGATCAGTGGAGGGCGCACTAATCACATGGTTCTTAAAGGGAAAGTTCACCCAAAAAATGAAAAATCACTCACTGTTTACTCTCCCTCAAGTGGTTCCAAGCCTTTATGACTTTCTTTCCTCTGTTGAACACAAAGAGGACATTTTGAAAAAAGCTGAAAACCTGTAACCATTTACTTCCATAGAGAAAATAACAAATGCTATGGATGGAAGTCAACATTTTTCAAAATATCTCATTTTTGTATTTAATAGAAACTTAGTTTGAAACAAGAGTGAGGAAATGATAACAGAATTGCCTTTTTTGTTGTTGATGAACTATCCCTTTAACATGAATTAAAGCTCAATTAATTAAAATCATTGGCCACGCTTTATTTTAATGTACAACGCACGCTAATAATAAACCATTAACTAAGACTTTTAGCTCAATAAACTACTATGTTTAGGTTTAATAATAGTTAGAAAAGTATTAGTTGGGATTAGGTACTGGGTAAGATAAGCAGGGCTCAACAATAAGGACTGTCTGATGGCACTGAAAGATGCTTGGGACAGCAGACAGGATCATTATGGTCCCGATCGGGTCAGTACTGCCTTATCACTAAAGTTTCCTTTGCTGGCGACTATTTGTCAATTACGTGCAAATACAGTTTTAGAATGGAAAAAAAAACTGTTTGTGCCTTTAAATGTCTCCATCTCTGTGATTTTGTCAACATCATACTGCTTTTCGGTTCCTCTTGGGAATTTGATTGGATGTGGAGCACGTTATTCTTTTCCCATAACCTGGTAACAACCAGTACAGTGAAGAGATGGCAAAATGGGGGCAACATCAAATTAGGAGGTTAAAACAAAACATCTGTGATATAAGATGATTTGACCGTTTTATTTTTGTGTGTGTGTTTTTTTTTTAATTACTATTAATTATTTTTTAAAATTATTTTATTTTAGTTTTTTTGTATTAAAATGCACCTCTTTTGTATATTCCTTTTTTTAGATGTTGCCAAGCCTCTCATGTTAAATGATATCATATGGGATCATATGGACTGAACAAATATGGTACAATTTGTTTTCTCACTGTCAACTCTGGAATGATGTACATGTATTTTAAGTGGGTATAACATGATAAAAAAAAATGAAGTGATGGTTTGCACATTCCCAGAGATGGGTTGCAGTTGGAAGGGCATCCGCTGCGTAAAACATATGCTGGATAAGTTGGCGGTTCATTCCGCTGTGGCGACCCCAGATTAATAAAAGGACTACGCCGAAAAGAAAATGAATGAATGAATGAATGGTTTTCACAATTTGCCATCACTTTGGCAAGTCAGCCACATTTTGTTAAACAATTTAGAACTGCAGTAAAATACTTGAATTTTGGTCATTTTACATTTATTAACAGTTATAACATATTTAAAGTCTAGATTTTTGACACCTTATTTAAAATATGTGGCTAAGAAACAGCTATTCGCTTGTTTTGTTGTTTGTTGTTGTTGTTGTTGTTGTTGTTTTGGTGGGGCCAGTGAAAATTTTGGAAGGGCAAGTAAAAATTGGAACCACTGGCCCAATCAGGCCTGTAGAAAAAATCCTTAGCTTTGAACCCTGGTAAGGGATACTAATTAAGATCATACTTTATGTGCTAATAAACAGTTTATATCCTAATAATAGGCTGGTAATAAGTAGGCCCACACAGAATCCGCGCGCGCAGAATTCCGCAGATTTTTAGCCCATCATTGATTCTGTTAATTTTCTGATGTAAATGTGTGTAAATTTATATTTATTCAGTTTTCAAACTAATTTCAGTAATAATATTGACTAATATGAAAATATTCATATGATTTATTCACAATACAGTTTGTAAAGTACGATTTTCTGTCTTTTAACAGAGATTTTATATGAGAGGCTTGCTTTGTTCACCAAATAAAGTGGATCTTAATGGATTTGCATTGTAAACATCAAATAAACAGTTAAAAAGGGATTACTTTTCATTCAATATATTAAGGTTTTAGTTATGATACTCGGCAGAAACAGCAAAAAATGATTCCGTCTGGCCCTATATAGTAATAAGCAAGTAGTAAATGATGTGATTTGTCAGCTACTTAAACTAAAGTGTTACCAAATCATATACGTTTTGGAGGTTTTATTGCAGCACATTATTATCAAATATATTGTTCAATTTATTTAAGAACCCATTTATATATTGATAGACGCTTAACACTTCACTGAAACGACGACTTTATGAGGAGTTCCTACTTCAGGCAGGTTTAATGAGGTATTTCCATATTTTTTTAAGGATATGACATTACCTTGGGATGAATTTAGTCAATCTCCATCTGCACTGACCGTGAGCGTCGAGATAAACCTTTGGGATGTCCTTTTATTATTATTATTCAGCGAAACTTTCTCTCACAGAAACTGAGCGAGCGGCTAGAATGACCGTTGAACTGAAACGAAATGGCGAAGTGGGCGGGGCTTGATCTCCGGGAATTGCTCTTATTGGTCAGTTACGATGCGCCTAAACAATTTCACCTCTAGAAGTTATATCTTTAATCCCAATGTGTTATTAAAACATCACAATTCCGTCATAAATAAATCACACCCAGATCTTAAAGGAATAGTTCACCTCCAAAAAAAATAAAAGTTTCTATTTTCTCAAGTGTTTTCCCTTTATGCGGTTTCCCTTTCTTCTGATGTTCAAAGTTGTTTCGGAGATAAGCTGAAAACCTGTAACCATCTACAGGATAAGGAAGCCAGCGGTTACAGCTCTCCTCAAAATATCTTCGTTTGTGTTCAACAGAAGAAATAACCCTATTAAATCGTGTAAACCAAGTAGTAAACAGTCAGTTAACTGTCATTTTTAGCTAAACCATCCCTTTCAGATCTGGTTGAGAATAATTTATAACAGAATAACCATACTTGGTGAGTAATAATATAACTTTTATGCTTGAATTCTAGATTAGCATTTTCAGGCGATGCATTGTCACGTGATACGTGTTACTTTTCGCATCAGTGTATGAGATTGACCAATCACAGTCGTCTGTGATACCGTTTCCATCTGTTTACTAGTTTAGAGAGTGTAAAACTTATTTTATATGTGTACGTAAGCTATCAATGATGGGAATGCATAATATTTGAACGATTATACACTGTGGAGCTTAAATGTTTTTCAAATATTGATAAATGGTTCAGAAATTACTATCAAGTCTAATGAGGGATTCGCCTTCTGGGCCCTCAAGCGCCTCCTATAGGAAAAACAACATATGTCACAAGCAGAAATCACATTTGACTTGTTTTGTCGCTTAATAACGAACGCGACGCGACCAAACCGCGCCGCTTCTATTATAATGAATGAATGAATGAATGAACGAAGTGAGCGCGCGCGCGCGGCACCGACAATTCGCGTATCATTATGATGATGACTATTATTATAATGGGCGCGTCTGGATCGGTCGCGTCGCCCGTCGGCTGTCGCTTGTCGGTTTCCTCCTCTCAATCAGTGTGATCGAGCACCTGTGCGTGTGTGTGTGTGACCCATGGGAGCCTGTTGCTCAAGACTGCATGTGTGTGTTTTGGAGGAATCGCCGATGTTTTGCGCCTTGAGGACGCTTTACGCATAGATGCGTTGTTTGTGTGCTCCTGCATCCTCCGCCAGCATCTGCTGAAGTTTGGGCGCGTTGTGCACTATGTGATGCGTTTGTGATCTGCTCACCGGCGTGTCTTTTGGGAAGATCATCGAAAGCAAAATCGCTTGTTTCACTCCTTTATTCCGCGATGTCCATCAAGAAAGCGTCTTTGACGGAAAACGGGGTTAAAAACGGAACGTCCAGAAACGTGCTGGAGCGATGCGCCTCGGTCAATGAGTATTTTGACATCGCCTTCAAGGTGTGAGTTGTTCCTATTTTCCTCAATATTGTTTATTGTGTTGTTGTTGGCATGATTGGTTGTGGTGTTGTGTCGGAAACGTATTAGTTGGCACCTGTGGCGCGCTCTCGGAAATCACTTTTACTCCATGCAAAGGCATGTCCACGGTCATGCAGTGTCACACTCTAAAAAACAGTGTTAAAAACTACCCAAATTGGGTTGTTTTTAACCCTATTGCTGGGTAAATATAGAACAGAACACATCAGGGGTTAAATTAACCCAAGTAATTGGGTTATTATTTTGAACCCCAAAAATGGGTTGTTTTTTCTACCCAATAATTGGTTATTTTTACTTAAATAACAGGTTAGTTTGACTTATTTAATGGGTTATATTTTCAAATGTAATTTTTAGCTTTCTTTTAAAATCATTAACCACATAAAAACAAACAAACAGGTGAATTTTGCATTAGCTTTATTTATCTTTTGTTCCATCACATGTGTTCAGCACATCACACTTTGTAAACACACTTTACCTCAGAGGTCATATACAACTAAATACAAATTATGAACTGCATTCGAAACAATTCGTTTCATATTTACGGGTTGCTCGTAAACATTTATAATAATATTATATATGTGGCATCGAAGTCAGCCCCTGCTGGGACTTGATTTGACCCAAGGAGCTGGGTTGATGTGCCTGTGTGGTGCTAGGGTTGCATTGATTCAACTCTTAGAAATTATTACCCAGAAAATAACCCAAGTTTGGGTTACATAGCACTACCCAAGACTCTGAAAATAACCCCCAAAAATTACCCAAATGCCTCAACCCAACATTTGGGTAGAAAAAAGAACCCCATGTTTTTTAGTGTGCACAATTCCCTTTAAATGTCTGTGCACACTTAATAGTGCACACATATTAGTTTGCAGTGTTTTTTTGGGGTGGTTTAGGATCAAAATGATAATTAAACACGCAATTAATTAGTAAAGATATTTATATTTAAATACATAAAGTACTATTTCTTCTTATTTAAAAGGTTTATTTTATAACAATCCATTGTTAAATGTGTTTATAACCATGTTAAAAGGTAATTTGCATTTTATCATTTTTGCATTTATTGTTTTTTTAACAACATGACAGAAATAAATCAATTCAATTCTAAATTTCTTTATTGGCATGACTGCAAATGAGATAATATCGCCAAAGCTTAAAATATACAAATATAAAGCTACAATCAAATATCAAAATAAAAGAATAGACACAAAATATCATAATAATTTAAATTGCATTACTGCTTGACAGTATACTACACATTACTGTGTTCATTTGCTGTAATAATATTTGAGTATTGTGAGTTGTAGCTTGTCTGTTCCTTTGAGCATTGCTAATATTGACTCAAGGAGCGAGTCTTGAAGAGATGAAGCTACTGTACTCTCAGGAAACGCAATAAAATGAGACATAATGTCTTATTTCGAGACTTATTTTAGTGAATAAGCGTAAAAGAAATGCATGGCCTTGAAAAGATTCCTGCACTGTTGGAAAATTGCAC
This sequence comes from Danio albolineatus, assembly GCA_903798035.1. Lineage (NCBI taxonomy): Eukaryota > Metazoa > Chordata > Actinopteri > Cypriniformes > Danionidae > Danio > Danio albolineatus. The sequence continues at coordinate 2,313,389 of CAIGQQ010038027.1, read as the reverse complement.
AACAGCAGTTCATTATTTTCTGCGAAGAACATTTTGCAATAATAACACAATTCTTGGGTAAACATGTTTCACAGTTTGAGTTTCCTCTTCGTTACAGTGCATTTTCTCCTGTCAAAACAACTGCGCCTGGCTATTAAAGTCTGCACAAAAGCAGAAATGACCCTATTTACGTTTAAAAAAATGTGTGTGTTTTTGTTATGCATGATGTTAATGCAGCTTTACGTTATTCCCAATCATTTAAACTCTCTTTCCCTTGTCAAATTGAGACACTCCGGATGTGTTCACACTTGTAGATCAGTTCTCTTGACTAGTTTGGTTTTGATTTCAAAAGAAACTGATGCATTTAGTCCTGCATAATTTAATGGTTATTTTTAAGACCGAACAAACAATACAAAACGCAAAAGATTAGTATTTATTAAAGGTTATTTTTTGACTGAACTGTGCGTGTTGCCGTTTTTGATTATCAGCAGAGAACTTGTGAAGTAGATATGTGTACTTAAAGTGAAAATCGTGGCAGATAAAAAAAAGAGAAAAGACACAAAAATAGCAGGAAATCACACACACAGAATGTATCATGTATAGCATTATTGCTTTAGCGCTTCTTACAATGTAGATTGTGTCAATATTCTAGACCAGATCATAATAAATAGTCAAAGTGTTTTAAAGTGTCCATAATATCAATATCGCAGTGGTGGAAGAAGTACTGAAAAATCATACTCAAGTAAAAGAACCATTACTTGCCTAAAAATGTAGTGCGAGTAGAGTAAAAGTACCTGTAGTAAATATTACGCAAAGTATGAGTAAAAAGTAGACTTTTCAGAAATACTTGAGTCGTGAGTATAAAGGCTCGTACACACCGGGACGCTTTTCGTTTGCGTTTATCGTCGGCGTTTTTCGAGACGTTTTTCAGCATTCAAGCCCAAGCGATTTTCTCTGGCGTCGAGCAGGAGAGCATGCAAAATCCCTCCTTGACGTTAGATGGCGCACACGGTGGCGCCAAGCTTCTGACACCCGCTTGTTACACAGAAGAAGAAAAGAGGAAGTTTACACGCTTGTTGTTGTGATCGGCAAAGCATGGATGGTTCAAGTAGCAGCTCTAGCGATGAAGAGATGATTATTGTTCACCAGTGCAGTAAGCAGCTCCACGTTCATATCGCCTCTGGGAATCTGCGCTTGCATTGACAGTTTTGCGCTTGAGCGCCTCCAAGGGGTGTTTACTGTAACTTCAGCGGCTCCGTACACGTGAGCAACAGTGGGAATCTGATTGGTGGAGAAGGTTTTGACGCGGGGCGTCAAAACAAAAAAACGAACATGAGGCGTTTCTTTAAAAATGACGCTTTTACGCCTGGCGTTTTGCGCGTTGGTGTGCACAATCACATTGGCGCCCTTTATTTAGTCACGAGGCGTCAAACGTCGACCGAAAACGCAAGCAAAAAACGTCTCGGTGTGCACGGGCCTTAACGCTGTGAAAAGCTGATGGCTTTACATCTAATTTCTGGATGTGTGTAAACGTAACATTCTGTAGTGCATTTAGTTATTGCCCAGCAGGCACACAACATCATAAGACGTTAATACTAGGTTAGTTTTAGGTTGTGATGTCAGGTGACCAAAATTCAATGTCTAGCCAGCGTCTAAGGACAACGTTATTTTGATGTCCAATAACGATGTTGATATTTGGTTGATTTTAGGTTGTGTTAGAAAGTGACCAAAATCCAACGTCGAGCCAACACCTTAAAACAGGGGTGTCCAAACTCAGTCCTGGAGGGCCAGTGTCCAACTTATTTTAGTTCCAACCTCAACTAAACACACCTGAACCAGCTAATCAAGCTCTTTCTAGGTATACTAGAAACTTCCAGACAGGTGTGTTAAAGGAAGTTGGAGCTAAACTATGCAGGACACCGGCCCTCCAGGATCGAGTTTGTGCACCCGTCTTAAACCAACGCCATATTGACGAAAAATACTGACATTTATTCGTCAGGTATGACAACCAAAATCCAACGTCTGATAGACGTCATAGTGGTAACGTCAGGGCTTAATTTGTGCTGGAATTTTTAAATCATTTTACCGATTTCCCCCTCCTTAACCGGCCTCCTCCCCGTCCGCTGTTCACTTTCACTTTCTTCTGCGACTCCCCAACCCTCTTCACTTTTGTCCGCGACAACCACACCCGCGACAACCACACCCGCCTGCCCCGCTCTTAACTTAAAACGTCAAGCTGTAACATCGTTAGACGTTGATATTTGATTGGTTTTAGGTTGGACGTTGGACATTGATGTCGTCCTGACATTGAGTTCTGGCGTCAATCAGATTTTCATTTCCAAACAAAATGCAGCGTCCCCACGACATTGGGGTACAACGTCAATCTGACGTCATGCTGATGTCCTGTGCCTGCTGGGGGTTTTGGTCTTCATACAGTAAACATCCGTCATCTTCACATCAGTGACATGCATCTAAACAGTCTCTGGGTCAATGCGTGTAAAGATTTTGGACATCTTCCTGGACACTTTTTAAGCTTCCGAACAGTTTGCTGCAATTACAAAAGTCTTGAGGAAGTTCATTATGAGGTGATTCACCTTCTGTGTGCGATTCGATTGGACAGGAACCACAGGACTGATTCTCTAATCCCCATAGAGAGGAAATAATAATAGTGACTGCAGGTTGAAGGAAAGTAATGGAGTAAAGGTACCGATACTGCACTAAACATGCACTCATGTCAAAGTAAGAGTACACATTTATAATACTAGTCAGTAAAGTACAATTCCTGAGAAAAACTACTCAACTACAGTAGTTTGAGTGTTTGTAATTTATTACTTTACATCACTGCAATATCGTGCAAGTTTATTATCATGATGTATTGAATATTGTCTTATGTCTAGACCGGTGTTTCCCAACCCTGTTCCTGAAGTCACACCAACAGTACACATTTTAGATGTCTCCCTCATCTGACCCATTATCTTCAGGTTTTGGAGCCTCTTCTAATGTTCTGATGCATTGATTCAAGTGTGTCTGATTAGGAAGAGGTTGAAAATGTGTGCTGTTGGTGTGCCTTCAGGAACAGGCTTGGTAAATGCTGCTCTATAAGTATATAAATAATACATTTGAATAAATGATAAATAATAAATTGTGTCAATATTCTAGAAATCTCGCATATAAATAATAAATATTCTGCAAGGATATGGATTTCTGGATATGGATTTGTCATGATTATGTTATAAACATAGTGAATGTTTGAACAGTGTGTCTTCTTCAAGGTCTCCTTTAGATGTCTTTGGTCTGCGTTGTATGGATATTTCAGTCAGATTACACCACAGTATGTCTAGAGGTAGACAGAGAGACAGACGTCCCTCAATCGCATTCTCGGCTCCTTTTTATTCGTCAACGAAAATGTCAGTATATTTTTATTATAGCTGTCGTCATCATCACTTTATTTAGTTTTCGTCTAGTTTTCGTCGGTAGAAACTTGTTCGTCACAAAAATTATGATGAAAATGTTTCGTCAACAAAATGAACACTGGTAAAAGCTGCATATGAAATTACAATCAGTGATAATACCATCGAGACTTCCATAGTCGTGTGTTTATTAGTGAAGCTAAATCAATAAAAGCAGTTAAATCTGTTTGTTCAGCAAACACTACTGTTATCGAACAGGTTTGAGGGTTTCCCCAAGAGCGCCCTCTGGCTTTCAGGAGGAGATTTACTACTAAAAGAAAAACAGATGTCAGTCACAGGTTTGCTCAATCACATTGCTTAAGTTTTTATTGAAGATTCGTTCAAAATGAGCAAATCGTTCAAGAACGACCCAACACTAATATATATATATATACATATATAATCTATAAATAATGGGTTCAGTGCTTGGCGATAAAACAATCTTATATCACACTTAAGTCCTCATAAGAATATATAATATAGTAACTTTTCTGTAAACTCAGTTAATAGTTTATATATTGTATATTTACA
>CAIGQQ010038027.1:2170518-2191450 GCA_903798035.1 Danio albolineatus | reverse complement strand
TTCTTCAAAATATCTTCTTTTGTGTTCGACAACAACAACAACAACAAAATGGAGCTATTAAAGATTAATAAACTCTTAATTGTGAGTAAATAGGCAGTATAACTTCATTTTTTGGGTGAACTATCCCTTTAAATGAACGATGTTATTGGATTAATAACTTGCTAATGATTCCTACAACTTTACAACTATGGTTATCATTATTGTTGCGAAGGGGCCTGGAGACGTAATGAAACAGAGCACTTTTTTATTATTATTAATGAGGCTAAAGTCATCAATATAGTAGGTTCTCTATGGTGTATGTACAGTGTGTATATGTACACACAGGTTTCTATGTATTCAGAATGATATATTTGCATTACTAACAGATTATTTTAGTACTACAAATGAACTGTGACAGATTTACAGTCACTGGCTGTGTTCAGGATGAAGAACTAACACTGTAATACTGAAAAATACTTATGTTTAATTAATAGTTTCTATATTTTTTGTGATTCCCTGGGGCTTTCAGTTTATAAAGGCTTATGAATTGACCTAAATTTGTTTGAAACAATATATTGTATAAGAAATATCATGTATTTAGAAATGTGTCTGCACAACAGCACTACAGAAAATACTACAGCCATTTACAGTAAGTACTGTAGTGTTTATGATCCATGTTATAGTAAATACTTGATTTAGTCTGTTGTGGTGATTCTACAGTTGCTATGGTAACACGACAACTATAGAAATACAGTGGGTACGGAAATATTCAGACCCCCTTAAATTTTTCACTCTTTGCTATCTTGCAGATATTTATTGCAGTTATATTCAATATTTTGCTCAATTGGGTTTAGATCAGGACTCTGGCTGGGCCATTCAAGAACAGTGATAGAGTTGCTGTAAAGCCACTTCTTTGCTATTTCAGTTTTTCTTTTTTAATACATCAGCAAAAATGTCAACAATACTGTATTTTTCTGTCAGTATGTGCTGCTGTGTGTACATTAATGAGGGAAAAAATAGCTTGAATGATGTTAGCAAAGGACTGCAATATAACAATGAAAAATAAACAATAAAAATGTAAAGGGGACTGAATATGTTTCGTACTAACTGTATAAACAGATAACCCAATACTGTAGTTTTCTACAACTATATGATATATTATACTACAGTACACTGCAGTTTACTGTAGTAAAAATAACTGAAATATACTACAGTATACTGTAGTTCACTATAGTTAATGTTAATAGTATGCTGAAGCATCAAGAGTTGAAAATACTCTTGATTTTTACTTTAAGTATTAAAAATGTCAATAAAAGTTAATTTTTCAGGGGTTCATATTTCATAATTAATAAAAAACATTCACAAAATACAATAAAATTATTAATTTGCAGGTTTTTGTTATCACAAAGGCTTACGATTTGCATTACGACCTCGCTCTGACTTTTTAAAAATTAGTTTGACACAATTTGTCATACAAGAAATATCATATGTTTAAAAAAATATGTCAGAAAAAGCTCTTTAGAAAAAAATACTAGAGTGATTTACAGTAAATACTGTAGTGTTTATGATGCATACTATAGTAAAGTACTTTAATTAATACATTGTGGTGATTCTACGGTTGCTATAGTAACACAATAACTATAGTAATATAAACAAATATCCCAATACTGTAGTTTTCTACACCTATACGATATATATTATTCTACAGTACACTGCAGTTTACTGTAGTAAAAACAACTGAAGTATACTAGAGTATACTGTAGTTCACTATAGTTAATGTTAATGGTATGCTGAAGCATCAAGAGTTGAAAACACTAGAATAATACATACAGTACCGCTTAATACGCTTTACCGTAGTATGATTCAAAAACACTATAGTAGTTATTCATGTTTTCTACTTTAAGCATTAAAAATGTCAATAAATGTTACGTTTTTTTTTTTACTTTTCAGCATCAAAAGTTGTCGAAGGAGAGATCAAGATTTCTTAATGCAATAAAAAACCATGAATCACAAAATACAAAAAGAAAAAAGATATATTTACAATATTTTTTGTTATGTTATGTTATTTTATAATGTTCGTTAATTTTCCTTCGTCTTAGTCTCTGATTTATCAGAGGTTGCCACAGCGGAATGAACCGCCTATTATATAATAACAATATTATTATTATTATATTATATTATGTTATTACAGCGCATTATACACTGTATACTGTTTTAAAACATGGTAAACAGTATGGTGTTATGTTGTTGTCAAACTACACTGCATGTTTAATTTAACGTTTATTATTTTGAAAATGACCTTTTTGTATTACGTTTTATGTAAATAAATGAATGTTCCCTGTAATGTTTGGATTAAACATGGGAAGATATCGTGTGCCTTTAGTTCCTATTCATTCAAATGCAAAGTCAAATTGCATTGTATGATACAGTATTTCAGCAATAAACTGTTTGCTCATTGCCACAGTGGAATGAACCGCCAATTACTTTAATGTAATTTTATGCAATTTTTGAGGAAATTCCCCCTCCCCCACACATGAATGACACTTGTATGTCTGGTATAAACAAATAAAGAAATAAAAAACAATGCGAAATGACAAAATTACTCAATGCATTTAATACAAAAGGTTAGCAAAAATTAGGACTACCCATATCAGTGTTGTTACTGTATACTAAAACTAATCAAGTACATCACAAGTGTATAACATTAACACGAATAAAGCCTTGATCATACCAAGAACAATCACTATAATATGATAATAAAAATATATCATTCCCATGTCTTTACCAATATGCACGTTTCACATTATAGTTATTGTTCATGATGTGAATGGGCCTTAAAATGGACTCTAAAACTAGCGCTAAATGCTAAAATCGGCCTTCAGTTAAACAAACGCCATTAATTACATCTCGTAACTTGGAATAAAACATCAATTCAGACATATGGCACATAGGAAGAGTGTGGAAATATCCCACATCGGACACATCAGATCGTGTGCAAAAGTAGAAATGCTACTTTCCATTAGCTTAGCTGCAGGATCAGTCTGTTAGCGTTAGCGTCATCCGACATTTGACATAAAATAAAAATATACATACGCTTTGGTACAACAAACATGTTTGCTTCCCAATCAAATATAGCTTTAGTGTACAATATACATATCTGATAAAGTTTAAATACTATTTTTGGACTAATATCGGTTTAAAGACGAGACAATAGTTCATGGTTCCTGCTTCAGGTGCATTAAGGCAGCGCTTCTGCATTCATGTTCCCTTTAAAGCACACTTTCATTCAACAAATAGATGTCAGTCATGTGTTTTTACCTGCAAAGTCATTAAGAAAAATGAGGTCCGAGCACCTCCTGAAGGCTGTTTACCTGCTGAAATGTATAGAAGTCTCACGTGGTCCTTATAAAACAACATTTTATGAGCCTAAATGCTTTGGGAAGCACAGTCATGATGAATTATAGCTCGATTAAAGACAGTAGAGATTTGGATTAGCATGATGACAATAAATACTGACAGAATTGACACTTTCGAGTGAACGTTGAGTTTTGTTTTTAGTCCAAATATCTAAAAAAAATCAAGAAGCACAAAAAATTATTACAAAAGAATGACATAATAATAATACATTGTATTTATTTGAAAATCCTTTTATTAGTTTTAGTTTAATTTAATTAAAGGATCATCAAATAAATACAATGTATTATTATATATTATGTTATTTATACATCAGTCTGGTTCTCGAATCTCATATTCTGCAATAACAGCACTCGTACAGCCTCTTCACCCTTGTGAATTACTCCGCCAACATAGACTGACAGCAGATCAGTAAACTCACTACAGTTTGACAAATATTACACCTGTAAAACAACATAATGTACTTTTGGGGCTTTTTTAGGCAAGAATGTAGTTGTTTAGATTGCATCGGTGCAGTTTATTTATAAGGACAGTGCCTATTTTAAATATAATTTCGGAGATTCAGCGCGTCGCCGATCATTACAATAATATCCAGCTGCAGGCCTGCAGAACCACACACGTTTCAGGCACACACAATCCAGCGCACACATAAATGGTTACGACGGATGTTAATGTTATTAATGTCTTCTCGGACATCGTCATCAATATATTTATATAGTAAATAAATATTTTACACAATAAACAATAGTGTTTACTGTTTCACAAATATTGCGATGGAGACGGGTAAATAGGGAACGTTGTTTCCGATCGCCATTCAATATAATAGACTGAACAGTTTTCTATCAGTCATCATAGATGATCAGTCATTATTTATCTGACAGAGTCACTATAGCAGATACTCATTTGCTGGCCTTGCTGAATGCTCTAAACTGGACATATTTAATTTATATAATGGTTTAAACTGGACAGCTTTAATTCATTTATAATGAAGAAAATGATAGCAAGTTTATATGTATAGGCAGTAATACATCTTTATATGTAATAAAAATATTTTTACATTTAATAAATGTATAACACTATATTTTCTCAAGCGATTGAATATTTTTTGCTTAATTTACTAATAACTTCCCACATTAAATACTATAGTAGTTTATAGTAAGTAATATATTGTTTTTAAACCATAAAGTTTTGGTAATTTGTGGTAATTTAGTTGCAACAAATATATATATATCACTAGCAGTTGCTACAGTTTAGTAAAATATAGTAGTTTTAATCAGTTTATAACTATATTAATTTTAAATTATTAACTATAGTAATTCATTTTAATGTGACACATTATTGTTTGCTTTTTATATTTTACAAGAAAATAAGTTTATTACACTTACTCCTACAATTAGACGGTCTGTTATGTGTTCTTTGTGTATGTGGATACGTGAATAAAGTCAGCATGGGCGGTCTCGATCGCTATATTTGTGAAATACAGTAGGTGGCGATAACGCTCCTAAGGATACCATATATGGTTTGCCTAGATTGTGTGCGCTAGATTGTGTTTGCCTGAAACGTGTGTGGTTCCGCGGGCCTGCAACTGAATATATCTCCGTCATTAGCCTGTCATACTGAGCATAGAATAGACAGTTGCACCACAAGATGTCGACAGAGACCGCATAACAAGCCCTAAGGGGAGGAAAAACCCAGTGTAAATTTCTAACTACAGCTGATCAAATCATTATAAAACAGGTAAGTGACGTTCTGAGTCGATCTCTCGCTTTTGTATGTTATAGTGCTGTATTTATACCATAGTAATCTGCAAGTGTTTGCTTTGGCTTTTTCGGGGTTAATTACTATGATCTCCCGATTGCAACAGAGAAATACTGGGAAATCTCTGTGGACTGATGGCGTTTCAATCTTAAAATCTGAGCAAATTCACCTGTTTTGTCATTACTTTGGACATTATGCAAGAGAATCACGCAAATGCTAGCTCTAAAGTGACGTTGGTGAAATAGCAGCGGTTTCTGCTGTTCTGATGTCAGCTTCAGATGTGAAGGAATGGCGGAAGAAAGTAGTCCCTCATACAAACGGGGTTTTGTGTTTGATTTTCCTTTTTGATATATACGATTATGCCGTCGAACTGTTGTATAAACACAACATCACACTCGTAGCAGGGCAATAAGGCTGTATATCGTCACTGGTGGGGCACTAAAGCACCCGGCCTGCAGCCTCGAGCCAAAGCACACCTCCCAGCAGTGCCGATATACAGCCATATCGCACTGCTACTCATGTGATATAGCTTATATATATCTTTTTTTCTCTCTATTTTGATAAAATAAGTCTAAATTAAGTGAGTTTTTCCAAAAACAAGCTAAATAATTGTGAAATAAACATATCAAACCTAATTCTACAATATTTTATTTAGCCCAATAACAGATTGCTGTTCTCACCTTAAGGATAATCTCACATCATTTTCACGTATTATTCACGAAATATATTGTACTTGTTATAAAACTGCTTCTTGATTTAAGAGTTTTTAGATGTTTGGACTAAAAAGCACATTTATTTTGTAGTGGATTAATGTGTTGAATCAGTGTAGCGTTCTGAAATGTATATTGCTTTAGGAATGGATCTCCTAAGATCATCATTCTTCTGTACAGTTCACTTGGGTCACGCTTGGTCCACAGCCCCCCTAAAACAATAAAATAACAGGACAAAAGAAACACACACACATATATATAAACTGTATATGCTGGTAAACTGAAATAGGAATCAACAAAACAAGTAGACATCAGCGTCTGTGTGGTCTTTAGAAATGGAGATGGGCAGAGGTTTGTGCCTGAGAGTTCGTCTCTGCTTGAAATGTAAGGCAATCGTGTAGATTTCTACTCTCCTGATTCTGGGTTGTCCAAAACAAAACATGGCTTTAATCCAGCATGGCGTCCAGCTGATCGGCCAGATCGTCAAACATGTTCCCGATGTCATCCAGAATGTTCCCCGCAGACTTCACCACATGAGAAACACTGGAGGAGACAGAAAGCAGAAGAGTTCAGTGAGACTGAGAGTGAACGCCGGTGTTTCAGGCTGTGAGATCATCAACACTGTGAACTCTGGTGTAAACTGAAGAGTATCAGACAGGGTTCTTATAACTTTTTAAAGCTGCCCTATGATGAAAATATGGGTATACCAAGGCATAGTAGGATAATAAAACACCATACTGTGAGCCCAATCAGAGGACAAAACAAACTGTGATGAGACTCACAGGCCACGCCCTCCTCATTTGCATGCATGACTACTTTAGGTCTTTCATCCGGACCTGACGCATATGCAGCTCTGAGATCATTAAAAAGCTCTGAGATCAGTAATATGCACGGCTCAGGCTGCGTTTGATAAGCCAAACGTTTTCTAGTGAGACAACAGTGATCATTTTTCGCTCTCAGTTATGTTAAGCGTATATTTCTCTCACTATACATGTGGGACTTTTATTTTGAAAACACGAGCCACAAATTGCTTACTGTGCGTTATTGGCCAATGACTGGCATGTTGAAACTCACCTCAGCATGCAGAATGCAAGAGTAACAGATTACACATTTATTCAGCTTCACTCTGAAGAGGATTAAGGTTTATTTGATGAATAAATTTAGTAAATCTTTCATTAATTTATCATGTTTATTGTGAAATTTGATGCGTTTTAAAGGTGCCCTATGAAGAAAATCTGGGTATACCAAGGCATAGTAGAATAATAAAAGACCATACTGTGAGCATCAGACACCACCGTTTCCTCCAATCCTGCCAATCAGAGGACAAAACAAACTGTGATGAGACTCACAGGCCACGCCCTCCTCATTTGCATGCACGCAGGGGCGCCGCTAAGGGGGGGAAAGTTAGGACGATTCTAAGGGCCCGTGCACTCTAGGGGCCCACAGAGATCTGCTTTATAATTAATAACAGTACTATAATGTAATATAATTATAAATGTATCTCGAAATTACAAGTAAAACAGTTTATTAGAAATAACAAAAAAAAAAATACGGCTTATATCTGCCCCTCGTGTCTATCACAATTGTCACTGTCAAATTGCACCCCCCTCCTTTCGCTGTATGGTTCAGTCCGTCAGTAGCGGGAAGAGAGTTGATGCTTTGAGTGCGATCGTCAGGTAAACTGCAGTAGAGCAGTATTCTCCTGTGAGAGTGATTATAGCGCCTCCTGATGGTGAATACGGTTATACGCATGCCGGGTAGGCTATTATTTGGTAATTTGGTCATTTATTTCATTAGCTGCATCCCAAATGACACACTATACACTAAATCAATAAGACACAAAATTATACTACAATGAGTCCCATAAATAAGCAATGTTCTTTTGTTTAAACTGACCATTACTTAAATGGCAAAACCCTGGCCTTCTTGCCGGCAAATAAAAAATATAACAGTTTTTTATTAACAGAGTGCAAAATCCAGCACACTGCAAACCAAATAAACACAACATAAATAAATTTGAAACAGTCTGTTGATTAACCTGACAGTAACTTAAATTCTAAGTGCCAAACACCTGGCCTTCTTGCTTGAAAAATCCTTAATCAAAGTGTATTGCACATTGTGTGAGACACTATTGCAGTACAGTTATTTAAATAGTTACACACTGGTGTTTTGTGTGTTCAGAAATGTAGAATTTTCAGTGAATATTTGATTACTGTTTCTTTTTTTTGTACTACGTTTACATTTGAACAATAAATCATCTGCTAGCTACAGTCATGGCCGTTCTCTTACTAAATACTGATAAGTAGGGGACAAAATCAAAAATAAAATGCATACGTCAGTATAACTACATTGCAGACAAAGAGTTTGGATAGCTAGCTTGGTAGTAGGGAGCCCATCCTCATATTTTTTCATGGGGCCCAAAATTGCTAGCGGCGCCCTTGCATGCACGCCTACTTTAGGTCATTCATCCGGACCTGATGCATATGCAGCTCTGAGATCATTAAAAAGCTCTGAGATCATTAATATGCTCAGCTCAGGCTGTGTTTGATAAGCCAAACGTTTTCTAGTGAGACAACATTGATTATTTTACACTCTCAGTTATTTTAAACATATATTTCTTTCACTATGTATGTGCGACTTTTATTTTGGAAATGCGAGCCACAAATTGCTTACTGTGCGTTATTGGCCAATGACTGGCATGTTGAAACTCATTCCACAGATTACACATTCATTCAGCCCCACTCTGAAGAGGATTAAGGTTTATTGAATGAATAAACTTAGTAAATCTTTCATTAATTTGTCAGTGCTCAGTTGTCAAAACTGAGCACTGGAGGGGCGTGGTTAAGTTTATTAGACACGCCCAATAGTAAGTTCTTTGGGTAAACAATCTCTTTCAAAGTAAAGCTGGTGTAAAAAAGCATCTCTCACCCCACGTTGTTGTTGTTCTCCAGAGTCAGCTTTCTCTCCACCGCCTTCAGGGCCTCCTCCAGGGTGGAGCTGGTCTTCTCCAGCCGCTGGTGCTTCAGTGTTGACCCCTGACCTCCGTCTGCAAGAGTCTGAACATTTCCTGACGTCACCCCCTGAGCCGTGTTTTCTGCTGACGGGCAGTATGGGACTGGAGATGGAGGCGCTGCGAAGGCCACACTCTGAACAACACTCAGAGTCACGCTGGAGCCAACAACTGCACAACAACATAGAACTTATAGTTATTTCTTTTTTTTTTTTAATTAGCATCACCAAACACAGGATTCAGAGAGTGAAATTCAATACCTTTTGAATATTGCGTATGCGCACATTGCGATATCGATTCTGAAATGATATATGGTGCAGCCGTACCTTTTGGATGTGCGGGATCCGGTTGAGAGGCATGCCGTGATGGACTCAGAGGACTGGTAGGTTTTGGGGCAAGAGGCGGAGGTGCTTTCACAGGTTTGGCCGGAGGCTCCACATAAGGAAGACTCACATCGGTTTCACTGATGCGGAGCTTCATTGTGTCCTGAGATCCTAAATCTGACGATTCCCAAGACACTACGTTCAGCTGCTCCTTATCCTTTGGCTTCTGCCGTCTTTTCACGGTGTCGGACTCTTTGAGATTGAACTCTGGAAGGTCGGGGGTTTTGACTTGCTTGGCTTTCTCCGGACACTCAGTGGTTGTCTCCACTTTGAGGGGTCCTCCAACTTTGGGCCTCTGTTTAATAGTGAGGTTGCCTTCCTCTGCAAATGGGATGCATTCACTGGAGCTGTTCTGAGGTGAAGAAGAACTCTCGAGTCCTGAATCCTTCGTCCCGTCGTCTTCCTCAGAGTCTGACTTTGTGGCTCTCTCAGGATCTGCTTTGCCAGAGATTGGTTTAGATTCGCTTTCACTCAAAGGTCTCCGTTTAGACCCTTCACTTGCACTAGATGTATTCTCCTGTAGGAGCTCGGCAGTAGGTACAGGTAGGACTGTTTCTAGAGCCGCCGCTATACTCTTTACACTCTTGCAATTCTCCACTCCTCCAGAAGGTGGAGACTCGGAGACAGCTTCGACACTAGTGCTGCTGCTGCTGACGGAGCTGAGGCGTTTAGGAGGCGGAGGAGGAGGTCCTTTACGCCGAGCCCTAATTGCAAAAGAGTGACTCCGTCCAACAGATTGCTCAGGGGCGGACTGAAGACGTGCTAACTGTCCTCTTGTAGGTTTTCGGCTCAGCGTGGCATATGAAGGCATGGTTATATTAGCAAGCTGGGCCGCTTCATTATCATCTTCATCATCTGGTTCGCCATCTGACAAAGCATACCGGGACAAACTCTGCGTACGTTTCTTGGACACGCTAGGAGAGTGCCGATCAAGCGTAGCACTGCTATATTGTGCACGATGATAGTTGAGGACTTGCAGATTGGGTTTGGCTGTAATTGTTGGATATTTCAAGCTGAACGGCAGCTGCTGGGGACGTGGACCCTGATCGCGGCCTTCGGGGATGTTCCGCTCTTTAGCAGGACTGCTGTCGGGGCTTGTTAGACTCTCCCGTGAGCGACTATATGGGGCTGAAGTGGACGAGGGTGTGCTGGGAGGCTCCTGAGAGCGTCCAGACCCTCGAGAGCGTGTATCGATGCTCTCCTGACTGGAAGACATGCCAACTGCACTCTTGATGGCTAGTCCGTCTTGGCAGCCGCTGTATTGCGAGGACATGGCACTCTGGAGCTCTGTGCTCAGCTCGCTGTCCTGGAAAGTCATCATTTTGGGCGTGTGGGGTGAGGGGAGGTCAGTGCTCTCAGAAGGGGGCTCGATTGTGACTAGGTCCAGGGCTGCGGGTGTTTTGCGGCGCAAAGTGCCCTGTCCGGATTCAGCCTGCAGACGAGCCTTGTGGATATCACACAACTTCTTCACCGCAAGCATCAGCTTCTTTTGATGGCCTGTCAGAGGGACACACACTGATTTAGCACTTACCGTACACCACACATCAACTCAACCCAAAAGGACATGTAATTCACAGGAGAGTTAACACCCGGTCCTAATAGACAAGTTTTAATTCAAGTAATCTGACCACACAGAAACTACGACCACTTGAAACTATTACCCTAATACCTATTTTCGACTGTTTCTTGACTAAATTTATGTGCGTTTAAGTTATATAAACATTTGCATGAAACATCTGCTTTCTGTATTGTTTGTAAAGTCATTTTAGGTCTTTGAGGTTAGTATCAGGAGCTAAAGCACAATATGATGGTAAATGTCAACTCTGTTAGTGGTTTTACTAGAACAAAAATGAGTGGAAATTGCTTGAAATGTACCTGCAATTCTGCAATGAGTCATTGACTTGTAAACCAGTGTTCGTCTAGCTCAGGGGTGTCTAAAGTTGGTCCTGGAAGGCTTGCGTCCAGAAGAGCTTAGCTTCAACCCCAACCAAACACACCTGAACCAACTAATCAAGGTCTTACTAGGTATACTAGAAACTTCCTGGTAGGTGTGTTGAAGCTAACTCTGCAGGATACCGGCCCTCCAGGACTCCAGGAGGTTATACACCCCTGGTCTAGCTTATCTTTTAGTTTGGTAACCCTTTGTTACAGTACTTCTGTGTTTCAGTCAAAGCTCACCTAGTTTGGTGATGCCAATCTCCTGTAAGTCCTCCCATGTGAGATCTCGGACAATGTTTATAGAGTCGTAGCCATTCTCAGAGAGTTTCTTATGATACTGGGGCAGACCTATGGCACTCAGCCACTCTCCGAGGTCCTGCTAAGAGAAGAGAGGTTACCGTGAGGGACCTGAAGACCTATAAAGCTTCAAACAGGCAGACCGTTATTTACCGGTATATACTCCGGCAGCCAATCTGGAATGCTGAGGTTGCCGATCTCCAGGGAAATCTTCTTTCGGTGGCCTGGTTTAGTCACACCGATTGCTGTGAGATCCTGGAAACAAGATGAATAATACTCTCCATCAGCATCCACACAAATGAACAGCACGTCTCTTTAAAGAAATCTGCTCTATGCGCACCTCGGGGGTCATCCTGCTGATGGTGGGCACATCGTAGCCAGCACTGAGGAAGTTTGCAGTGTACTGCTCCAGCTGAAACTCACTCAGCCACTGATAGATGGCTTCAGCATCCTGACAATGAATAAAGACATGACATGAAAATATGACACCAATTTTATCCTCCTCAGACTGGATGCCTGTTAAGTTCAGTATTGGTTATAAAATATTGCTTCTTACCTGTAAAGCTATAAATAGTCTAGTTCCTGTTTATCTAACCAACCTTCTGTCTCAATACAATCCAAGCCACTTTTTAAGATCTCAAGGCCTAAGGGCTGCTGGCAGAACTCTTTATGGCTCCTAAACTCTGGAATAGCCTTCCAGATAATGTCCAAGGCTCAGACACACTCTGAAAACTCAAAACTCAGGGCTTCTGGTAGTACCTACAAGAGCAAAGTCCACTAAAGGAGGTTAAGCGTTCTTATATATGGTTCCCAAACTCTGGAATAGCCCTCCTAAGAATGTCCGAGGCTCACAAAACACTTTGAGATCTCAAAACTCAGAGCTTCTGGTAGTACCCAGAATAGCAAAGTCCACTAAAGGAAGTTGAGCGATCTCATATATGGTTCCTAAACTCTGCAATAGCTTTTTAGATAATGTCTGAGGCTCAGACACAATCTGAAATCTCAAAACTCAGAGCTTCTGGTAGTACCTACAATAGCAAAGTCCACTAAAGGAGGTCGAGCTTTCTCATATATGGTTCCTAAACTCTGGAATAGCCTTTCTAAAAATGTCCAAGGCTCAGACACACTCTGAGTTATCAAAACTCAGGGCTTCTGGTAGTATCGAGAATAGCAAAGTCCACTAAAGGAGGTTGAGTGATCTCATTTATGGTTCCCAAACTCTCGAATAGACTTCCTGACAATGTCTGAGGCTCAGACACACTCTGAGATCTCAAAACTCAGAGCTTCTGGTAGTACCCAGAATAGCAACGTCCACTAAAAGAGGTTTAGCGATCTCATATATGGTTCATAAACTCTGGAATAGCCTTCCCGATAATGTCTGAGGCTCAGACACACTCTGAAATCTCAAAACTCAGGGCTTCTGGTAGTACCCACAATAGCAATGTCCACTATAGGAGGTTGAGCATTCTCATATATGGTTCCTAAACTCTGGAATAGCCTTCCTGATAATGTCTGAGGCTCAGACACACTCTGAGATCTCAAAACCCAGAGCTTTTGGTAGTACCTACAATAGCAAAGTCCACTAAAGGAGGTTTAGCGATCTCATATATGGTTCCAAAACTCTGGAATAGCCTTCATGATAATGTCCGAGAGTCAGACACACTCTTATATCTCAAAACACAGGGCCTCTGGTAGTACCCAGAATAGCAAAGTCCACTAAAGGAGGTTGAGCGTTCTCGTATGTGGTTCCCAAACTCTGGAATAGGCTTCCTAAGAATGTCTGAGGCTCAGACACACTCTGACATCTCAAAACTAGATTAAGACCTATATTCTTAGTAATGCATACACACAATGCATCACATAATGGTAGGATGCGTGAGTGTGCTAAATGCAAGTGAGTGGGCTTGACAAACCACCCGCAGGACATTTTTTTGATTTTGACTGTAATACAATAATGTGCACCTTTTGCGAAGCTGCCTTAAAACAATAATTTTTGTAAAAAAGCGCTATAAAAATAAACGAATCGAACATGAACTCACATGAAGGTAGCTAGCAAAACCATATATGTCATATATTTCTCCTGTTTTTCCTAGGAGTCTCCCGTATTTCACACCCACCCTCCCGTTTTGTTATTTCTCCTGGGAAACTCTCGTAGTTTGTATAGCCCAATATCGTTCAATCACTTTTTTTGTCCATGTTTGTCAAGTTGCCTGATCTTGTATGAAGCTAATCACCTCACATAATTCACAAAATATTCAAATCTCGCAGCATATTTTATCGCAATCTGGGAACATACATTACAACCCAGTTGCACTGTTGATTTCTGCGCAGGTGGTAGATTGGGGATTAGATTAGAGGTAGCAACGTCAGAAGTAGCAGATACAAAGCTGAAGTCAAAATGATTCACCCTCCTGTGAATTTATTTCTTTTCCAAATATTTCCAGAATGATGTTGTATTTTTCACAGTATTTCCTCTAATATTTTTTCTTCTGGAGAAAGTCTTATTTTTTTATTTTGGCTAGAATAAAAGCAGTTTTTAATTGTTTTAAACCCATTTTAAGGTCAATATTATTAGCCCCCTTCAGCAATATTAGTGGATTGTCTCCAGAACAAACCACTGTTATACAATGACTTGCCTAATTACCCTAACTTTACCCTAATTACCCTAGTTAAGCCTTTAAATGTCAATTTAAGCTGAATACTAGTATCTTAATAGTATCTTAATAAAACTATCATGTTTACAAATGTGTTGAGAAACAAAACAATCTCTCCGTTAAACAAAAACTGGGGAAAAAATATACTGGGGGGCTAATAATTCAGGACGGCTAATAACTCTGACTTCAACTGTATGTGTTGTGAAATGCAGTGTGTTTTCTGACCTTGCCCTCCAGCAGCTGTTGAGGACGCACAAACTGCTGAGAGAATCCCTGCTCTCCTGCCCTCTGTGTGGGCAACACCGGCCTGCGCGGAGCTCCTTCAAAACACATGACACATACACTCATGTTTACAAATGCACACCTGACAGCATAATTTATGTTTCATATTTCATATTTTATGCAGTGCAATGATGCTCAAGCATTTTAAAGCGGTCGTATAACACTTTATATAATTTATTAAAAAAATAATTGATGATTTAATATATGGAGCAGCATAAATGGGCATTTTTGTGTGGGTGCAAAAGCATCCTTTTCATTCGTCTCTCTTTAAATGCAAATGAGCTGCTGCTTGGACATAGAGTAGCTCCTCCCCTTTATAAAACCAGGTGATCGCGTTTTGTTTTTAATCACTAGAGAGAGTGGTCGAGCTCAAGCGCATCAATTGAAAAGCAAATGAGAAGAAGGGGGCGGGGCATGTCAGATACTAGAGAGCGTTTGATTGGTCAGAAGATTTGACGAGAAACTGAAGTAAAATCGTTGATCTATTAAGCTTTGGATGTTTATACCTTATAAATAAAAAAATTGTCACAATTTCGGAGCACGCTAGCTTATAGATATCCTTTAAGACTTACACACTGATGTAAAAAGTTGAGAAAGGAAGAAACTATCTAACATTTACTAAACTTACACACTAAATACTAACTTTATTTTAATTTCAAGTGGACTTCAATGCATTTGAGCTGCTGCTTCCCGCTATGAAAACACCCGTTTTTAAAATTCCAGTACTGATTGATAGGGCCAGACGGAATCTGCAGACATTTTTTGCTATTTCTGCTGAGTATTTTGTTAAAAATCTGCAGATTTTTGCGGGATGGTTTTAGGAACATTATAACTAAAACCTTAATATGGTGGAAATACATTTTTAACTTTTATTTAATGTTTACAATGTGAATCTAAATAGATCCACTTTATTTAGTAAATAAAGCAAGCCTGTAAGTAAATCATATGAGTATATTCATATTAGTCAATATTATTACTGAAATTAATTTGGTAACGCTTTCTTTTACGACCCGCAAAGTACAGCGTAAGTACAGTGAAATAACGGTGTACTTTTCTGTACGTATAGTATAAGAATAATGAACGTACGTGTAGGTATAAGGGAACAAACTGTAATGCTTGGGTAATAAGGGGGTTACAACCAGATATGCAACACGCAAAGTACCACATAAGTATATTGATTTTACAGTGTACTTTTCTTTAAATATTGTATACATATAAAGAATGATGCAGGGGTGGTAACAACCTAATGCAACCTGCAAACACCTGCGTAAGTACATTAATAATAGTACCCTTATGCAGTGCTTGGGTTTTATATGGGGTGTTAAGTAAATAAAAGGTTTACCCTTTTAAATAAAAAGGTTTACCCTTTAACTACAGGGAACAAGGAGGGGACAATGCTACACTTTATTTTACAACCCGCAAATGCTGTATTTACCCTTTAACTACAAGGATCAAGGAGGGAAGAAGCTGGATTTCAACGCACAAGTGTTTATTTGAACAGTAAGAACAGATTAAAATACATCAGCATTTTTAATTGATTGAAGGCCAAATTTCACACTACATTTTTCTAAAAAAAACATCAGCAATAGTTTTACTGAAATGCAACAGTTGGTCCATATCTTTGCATATCTGGTTCTTACCCCCTTATTACCCAAGCATTACATATCTGGTTGTAACCCCCTTATTACCCCAACATTACCAGTTTGTTCCTTTGCACTTTATAGAAAAGTACACCGTAAAATCAATATACTTACGCGGTACTTTGCGTGTTGCATATCTGGTTGTAACCCCCTTATTACCCAAGCATTACAGTTTGTTCCCTTATACCTACACGTACGTTCATTATACTTATACTATACGTACAGAAAAGTACAACGTTATTTCACTGTAATTATGCGGTACTTTAATTTAACTACTTATTTTTAACTACTAATTTAATTTAACTACTTTAACGTTACCATTAATTTAAAAACTGAATAAATATAAATGTACACACATTTAGACCAGTAAATAAACAGAATCAGTGATGGGCTTAAAATCTGCGGAAATCTGCACGCGCAGATTCCGTGTGGGCCTACCGATTGGTACCGAGCATGATACTTTCGACAACTCTAGCCGCTACGGTATTTGTTTCAATACGGTCACTGTGGTGTATGCAGATGCAGACAGTAAACAATACCGGTGGATGAGTCAGGATGCTTGTTATTGTCTGGCTGTGGTAAATCCACAGCCGCTGGTGCCGTCTGAAAATGTCAGAAGAAACCGTAGCTATTAAAACTTGACATGTAAACAATAAATGCACACAGAAGCAAGGCAAAAAAAAAAAGAGTATAAAATTGATAATAAATAAAGGCTGGAATTATGATAATTAAGATTAGGGCTGTCCAAAAATTAATCGTGATTAATCACATCCAAAATAAAAGTTTAACATAATATTTGTGTGTGTACTGTGTATATTTTATTATGAATATATAAATGCACACATGCATATACTTGATAAAATGTTGGTTTATATTTAGATATCTAAAAAATATATGTGTATGATACAAATTTTACATTTGAATATGATGTAACTACTTTGATGTAACTTTTTTATATATAGTTTTGGCTTCTATGAATGTGTTTATCACATATACATAATAAATATATATAACACACACACATATTATGTCAAAACAAACTTTTATTTTGGATGTGATTAATCACGATTAATTTTTGGACAGCCCTAATTAAGATACAAGTTTTTTTCGGGGTTAATTATTATGATCTCCCGGTTGCAACAGAGAAATGCTGGGAAATCTCTGTAGACTGATGGCATTTCATGCCGTTCAGCCTTATAATCTTAACATCTGAGCAAAATCCCCTGTTTTGTCATCACTTTAGACCAGGGGTGCCCAAACTTTTTCTTATCAAGGGACAAAAACCAAACTTGATTGAGGCTAGATCATATAGTTTCCATGGTTAATTTAAAAATGAGCAGAAAACATTGCTTTATATTAACTAATACAGTAATTTTTACATTGTATAATAAACTTATTACAGTAATAACAAAACAATCTAATTTAGAACAGAATTACACCAGTTTTTGCATTGATTTGCTGCCTAGTCGGCTATCCGTCAAGTGGCAGTATTTACATTGAAAAAATCAGATTCATTTACATTTAATTGAAGCATTTCATTTCAGCTCGCCTTTTTTTCATAGCTCAGCAATAAAACAAAAGAGGTTACGTTAAAAAAAAAGGTTACGTCAAATTATAAATAATGATCTCGGTGTTACAGGCATTCACTCACTCACTGTCCTCTTAGATGGGATGGCGGGCAAAATCAAAGCTTGCAATGGGCCAACTTTGGCCCGCGGGCCCCACTTTGGGCATCTCTGCTTTAGACATTACGCTAGAGAATCATTCAAGCACTAGCTCTAAAGTGACGTTAGTGAATGAGCAACGGTTTCTGCAGTTCTGGCGTCAGCTGCAGATGAATGACTGGAGGAAGAAAGTAGTTCCTCTTACAAAAGGGTTTTTAGCCTCTCACTGTTTGATTTTCTGTTTGATATATACGATTATGCAGTCGAATATATAAACGCATAATACAAATAGAATATTGCATTGTATAAGCACAATATCACACTCATAGCAGTGCCATATGGCTGTATATCGTCACCAGTGCCGATATATATATATATATATATATATATATATATAAGGGCTGTCAATTGATTAAAAAAAATTAACTAATTAATCACACTTTTGTCTGTGATTAATCATGATTAATCACGAAAAGCTGTATTTGTTACAGAAATAAAAACACAGGCATGTAAGTGCCATTTTAATTTTAAAACAATCAATGCCAATAACAAACTTAAATTATTTCCATGTTGGATTCTAAGTGAACTACAAAAAAATCCAAAATACAGGCATTGCAGATATGAAAATTGGAGGAAAAAAAAAAAAAAAAGTATTGAATACAAACAATTCTATTCATTGTGAAGTTGTTTTGCGAGTTAATTAATTATAACATTAACATTAACATTAATTATAACATTAATTATAAAGTAAAAACAATTTTGCTTAGTCCTCCTTAACATTTAGCCAGTTGCTAAGACAGGCCAGTCTGTTGACATTATCGGGTGACAACGGCATGCACACACACACACACACACACACACACACACACACACACACACACACAGACAGAGAGAGCGAGCGCACAGTACAGCGCACTCCCTTCAAATCATCACCACGCAGGACTACGGTTCTTAAAGTATGGCTGTATTTCTCAAGCAAGGATTCTGATACAGCAACGCGAAGCAGACGCTTTACAAAAGTTGTGTGAAGGGGGGAAACACTTCAAACTTAATGAAACATTTGAGAACAATTGCCTTAATTTTTTTAACGGTTTAAATATTTCAAATTAATCCGCGTGCGTTAACGCGCTATTATTTGACAGCCCTAATATATATATATACAATACAACATATACAATATTTATTCACAATAAATAGACATTTATTATTTAAATACAAACTTTTATTTTGGATTTATTTGGGATATTATATGTAATACACACACATATTACACATAATACACACTATTTTGTTACGTATATTTAAATTTATATATAATTTATTTCATATACATACATATTTTACATCTAAATATAAATAAACATTTCGAATATATGCATACATGTGTCTATTTTATATAAACAGTACACACACTTAAATGATATCAAAAGAAATGCTTAATTTGTATATGTAACAATAATTAGTATATGTAACAATTAGATAGAGCAAAGATTATGGAGAGAAAGAAGAAAAATAAACAATGAGGAATGAATAACGAACAGTCAATAAACATGAATAACTGAAACTGATGCTATGGTTGAACTTGAGTGTGTTCTCACCTTGCTGGCATCAGGGATGCTGGTGTGCTGGTGCTGCTGTGCTCCACTGGGGGCGCTGTTGCTTTCCGTGCTCTGCCCACTGCCTGCGCTGCGAATGCTGCCCACACTGCCAGTGCTGCCCACGCTGTTTCTGTCCCCGGCTGCAACAGAGAAACATCCGTCAGTCCACGTGATCACAACATGATGCGATTATGCTGTTAGAGCAGCCATCGGCACCACCGCGAGGACTCTGTGCCCACTGGGACGGCTGGCTGGGTTTCTACTCAAGCAGCAGGCAGGATGGGTGGGGGGAGCAGGGCAAAGCCATGAGGTTTACAGATCACAACAACCAGGGTTCCCACTTTAATTCCCTGACTAAAAAGCTGGATTTCCATGACCTATTTATGTTTGGGGGTTTTTTAGACAAGAGCGAACGGCCATTATAAATGTGTCGAGACTTCTAGGCTGCGTCTGAAATCACATGCTTCCATACTATATAGTGTTAAAAACAAGACCTCCACAGATTCTGTCAGGCCCTAGTAATACCTGTAGGTTCATTCATTCACTTTCCTATGGCTTAGGCCCTTATCCATGAGGGGTCGCCACAACGGAATGAATCGCCGATCATTTCAGCATTTGTTTTACACAGCGGATGCCCTTCCAGCTTCAACCCAGTACTGGAAATCACCCATACACTCACACACCACAGCCAATTTAGTTCATCCAATTCCCCTCTAGCGCATGTGTTTGTTTTTCATGAGGAGTCACCACAACGGAATGAACCGCCGATCATTTCAGCATATGTTTTACACAGCGGATGCCCTTCCATCTGCAACCCAGTAATGGAAAACACCCATACACTCACACACTCATACACTACGGTCAATTTAGCTCATCAAATTCCCAAATAGCGCATGTGTTTGTTGTCCATAAGGGGTCGCCACAACGGAATGAACCGCCAATCATTTCAGCATATGTTTTACACAGCGGATGCCCTTCCAGCTGCAACCCAATACTGGGAAACATCCATACACACTCATTAACGCGCACACACTCATACAGTATGGCCAATTTAGTTCATCCAATTCCCCTATAGCGCATGTGTTTGTTATCCATGAGGGGTCGCCACAACGGAATGAACCGCCAATCATTTCAGCATTTGTTCTACACAGCGGATGCCCTTCCAGCTGCAACCCAGTACTGGAAAACACCCATAGACTAATACACTCATACATTACAGCCAATTTAGTTAATCCAATTCCCCTATAGCGCATGTGTTTATCCATGAGGGGTCGACACAACAGAATGAACCGCCGATCATTTCAGCATATGTTTTACACAGCAGATGCCCTTCTAGCTTCAACCCAGTACTGGAAAACACCCATACACACACACACTCATACACTACGGTCAATTTAGTTCACCCAATTCCCCTATAGCGCATGTGTTTGTTATCCATGAGGGATCGCCACAATGGAATGAACCGCCCATCATTTCAGCATTTGTTTTACACAGCGGATGCCCTTCCATTCAACCCATTACTGGAAAACACCCATACACTCACGCACTCATACACTACGGCCAATTTAGTTCATCCAATTCCCCTATAGCGCATGTGTTTGTTAT
>CAIGQQ010038027.1:2139058-2153692 GCA_903798035.1 Danio albolineatus | reverse complement strand
GATAGATAGATAGATAGATAGATAGATAGATAGATAGATAGATAGACAGACAGTTAGACAGATGAATAGGCAGATAGATAGAAAGAACAACATTAAGAACGATAGAAAGAACGACAGACAGACAGATAGACAGACAGACAGATGAATGGGTAGATGGATGGTTAGATGCGTAGACTGATGGATAGACAGATGGACAGACAGACAGACAGACAAATGGATAGATAGACAGGGTAATAGGTGGATGGATGGATGGATGGATGGATGGATGGATGGATGGATGGATGGACAGACGGATGGACGGACGGACGGACGGACGGACAGATAGATAGATAGATAGGTAAATAGGTCGATGGATGGATAGATGGATAGATAGATGGATAGACAGACAGACAGACAGCAGATAGGTAGATAGGTGAATAGGTAGATGGACAGATAGATAAACGGATAGATAGAAAAACAGACAGACAGAGCAAAATATAGAAAGATAGACGTGTGCTAGCAAAATAAACACTGTAAATCTTGATTTCACACAGACTATAAGCATTAGTCCTGTAAATGAATTCACTTTCTTAATTCTGTGCAAGTAAGAAATGCTGTGTGCAGGTTAAAACAACCCGTCTGAACTGGATTAATGCACACAAATGGCAAGCAGCTAATAATGTGACTGAAGTTAGAGCTGAAGTTAATGAAGAAGCAGATCTAACCATTGCTGTCCTTGATGTCCACAACAGCCTGAGCCTCCAACAACAGAGAAAGCAGCTCCGTAGTGCCCGTGAGAGCAGCATGATGCAACGAAGAAAACCTGAGTGGGGGAAAACAGAAACTATTAACAACAACAACAACAACAAAAATGGAACGAGTAGTGGAAAAAGCCTTTGACAGCGTAGGAACAGTGCTAGCAGGCAGAAGCCAAACAATAAAGAAGCCACTCAATAACTTTTATCAGCTTATTTTGATAGCAGTTACACTTTCATCCTTCCCCACTTATGTGGCCATAAAGAGAATGGAAAAATAAAAAGCTCCAGAACATGTGAGATTGCCAACAAACCAACGTCTTGTAAACGCTCCTCATATTGCTGAAGCTGTGGCACAATCAGACAACAAAGTCTGAAATTTACAAGCTTTCTTGAAGGCAAAATATAAAACAGAATCAAGAGGGGGGAGATATACTCAATTCAGTACAAGCTCAGACGAAAAACAGTGTGTCCTCTGGGCACAGACGCCCTCATGTGATCTGACGCGTGTAGAGGGATGACAAATGAAAACGCTGCTTGTGTGGGGTTGATGGACTTTGTTAGGACACGCCGAAATCAAAGCAAGACCTCTCGCAGGTCAGCAACAGTCCTGTCTTCAAGCAGCACTCCTCAAATACCTCAAACATCCCGGATACAATCTTACCACCCTTAGTAAAATCCTCCCAGACAGCACCATTACTGGAAGCATATCACATTAAAAGAGGAATCTGTCACATGAGCCAAAACCTGCCTTGAAAAAAGGGTTGACAGGGGCAAGTTCAGCTTTAATGTGATGCTTTTGGAATAAATAATGCTCCAGCTGCAGAATCTACTTTGCATTCAAAGATTTTAATGGGCACATGAAAGTCAGAGCTTGATAGATGTGTTTAAAGGGTCACGAAACACCAGAATATATAATTTGAGCTGTCGACAGACATGCATGTCCCACGCTGCTGTAAACACTATGGGGACACGTATATCTCACTAAACAGTGAAAATTGGTTGTTCAAGCAAATTCGTTCTTCTGGTTTGAAACGAATGTTTGAAGCTGCGTCACGCCGATGAGATCCTTGCATGTATTCCAGTGTGGAGAGTGGATGTCTGTACCGGCCAATAAATTGTGACGTCTCCGATTATGCAGCTTCATGAGATAGACTTGGGCTGCGTCCGAAACCGCATACTTCCATACTATACAGTACGCTAAAATCAGTATGCGAGCCGAGTAGTATGTCCGAATTCACAGAATTCGAAAATCAGTATGCGAGAAGTACCCGGATGACTTACTACTTCCGGCGAGATTCTGAAGTGCGAATTCATGAATGGGAGTGAAGCAACGCAACTGATGCAGGTAGGTCACGTGACTGAGACAAAATGGTGGATGTAGTATGTCTGAATTCCTTTCATACTTCTCACATTCATACTGTATAGAATGTACTTTTCTAACGGCCGAGCAGTACGTTTAAATTCAAATGCAGTACCTACTGAGTAGTAGGCAGTTTCGGACGCAGCCACGGTTTAAACCGATCAGCGCGCTCTGTTGTGAATGAGGTGCAATATTATTGATATGCATGATAGCTTTGAAGACTGTTTACCTGCTACAGTGTTCAGACGGCAGAGAGACGCCACGCTGTGTTGCCAAAACAAGTGGAAGGATAAGAATTGTTTGGACACATAGGTCGCCAGTGTTGTGTTTATGTGCTGCAACGAAGGTTTTGCTTTTATTTCCCCGCTATGAGAGCGCAGCTGGACTCACGAGTGTACTACAGTGCACACGAGACGCAGCAGAAATACGTTTGTAAGGAAATTTTTTTTTTTACCCGAGAGGTTTTTGCATCTGGAAATGGTGAAATCTGGATTTGCTGCTCGTCTCATTTTATAACAGACACTGCTCCAGTTCATGATGATTGTCCTGTCTCTACAGATTTGGTAAGTAGGCGATCAGTGGTGTTTGTTTGTTTATTCAGATGGCAAAGTTAGTTCGTATCATCAGCAGTACTCTTTCCGTGTTTAAGGACGGACCTTAGTCAAAATGATTTAGTTACTGAGTTTACAGCACGTTAACATCACTACAGTATTATAGACTGAAAGATCCGCTGTAAATGCCGCTCTCCGAGTGTAAACGTGTAAACACCGCAATCAAACTAATACTGCCGTGTAGAATTTATCGCATTTTGTGACAGGATAGTCTACACCAGGGGTGCTCAACCCTGTTCCTGGAGAGCCACCCTCCTACAGATTTCAGTTGCAACCCATATCAAACACACCTGCCTGTAATTATCAAGTGCTGTTCAGGTCCTAATTAATTGGTTCAGTTGTGTTTGATCAGGGTTGCAACTGAAATCTGCAGGAGGGTGGCTCTCCTGGAACAGGGTTGAGCACCCCTGGTCTACACACACAGCTTTCTTACGCTACCTACCGAGAGCATCTAAGTTACCGAAAAATGCCCAGGGTTTTTATTTCTCTCATACGCCGCGCGGTATCAAACTCTGCATTAAAACACTCCTCCAGCAGTTCCTCATATCTGGTTTGTCACGGGGGGACATGCAGGATATGTTCCTGGATAAAAGTAAAAGTGCCAAACTGCAGTTAAAGTCGACAAATTAAGAATTTGGCAAATAATTGGATGACTGATGTCCATGTAAACACTCACTGTCTTTCTCCTCTGCGTCTGTCTGTTTGTTTGGCCTTTGTGAAAATCAGCGTGTGCCCAAATGGAAACTCCCATTTTTATGCAAAACCTTCCCTCTTTCCCTCCCCCCGACACTCCCACCTAAACAGAGCTGGACACGCCCACTTTCCTGGACACACCCTGCTTAGACGGAGGGTTTCATGGCCCTTTAAAGCAATGCCCAATCAATTAGTGTGTAAAATATGCAGTGGAGGCGCTACGGTGGCGTAGTGAGTAGCACGTTCGCCTCACAACAAGAAGGTCGCTGGTTCGAGCCTCAGCTGGGTCAGTTGGCATTTTCGTGTGGAGTTTGCATGTTCTCCCCGTGGTTGCGTGGGTTTCCTCCGGGTGCTCTGGTTTCCTCCAAAAGTCCAAAGACATGTGGTATAGGTGAATTGGGTAGGCTAAACGGTCCGTAGTGTATGAGTGTGAATGAGTGTGTATGGATGTTTCCCAGATATGGGTTGCAGCTGGAAGGGCATCCGCTGCGTAAAACAAATGCTGGATAAGTTGGCGGTTCACTCGACCCCGGATTAATAAAGGGACTAAGCCGAAAAGAAAATGAATGAATGAATATGCAGTGGAACTATGAGACTCTTTGCTATTAAAAGAAGCAAGATCTGTTGCAGAATCAAGCGAGATGCCTTTTAAAGGCTAGATTTGGACTACACAACAGTTGCCACAGCTTTTGTATGGATGTTTGTTGGATTGTATTCGAGCATTGCCTGTGTTTGCCGCGAATATATGCAGTGCTGCTGTGGAGATCTTAAAAGGCAGAGCGTACACACTCAAGACTTTGTGCCTGCAATGCCTTAAAAAGTTCATACGTTCTTTTTTTCTGAGGTCTTATGCAAGAAACATCTTAAACATCTAGACGTCTGCAGAACAAGTCTGGAAACTATGTCTATTCCTGCATTTTAACCCACGTCTGACTCATCTTATCGAGAATCACACAGAAATATCTCAGTCATCTAGTTTGCAATGCAGGTATTTTGGCCCAACATTTTATCAAACTAAAAGCAAATGATCAGATGGTTATACTCGACAAGAAACCATATGGGGTCAGCCAAAAGGAGGCGTTCACTTCCTGAACCCAAAGCGTCAGACTGACTTCTCAGAGCAGACTTCTGTCCACTGGATGTGAAGTGGGAGAGCGCAGACAAGCAGAGCGGAAATGAATCAGACTGGATAAATATGAAGGCTAAAGCTGATTATTTTCATGAACACACTAAGACAAACACTTTACAGACTAAACTTTTGAAGAGTTCGCAAGTAAGTCCTATCCTAGGAATCACAAGCCGGTGTCAAACTCTTAGCGGAAATCTTTAGATGTAAACCAGCTAACATGCAAGCATCTTTACACTGTACATTCCTAACACTCATGAGAAATGGACAGCTAAAAAGTCTTAAAATCAATTAGTCATTTTCAGGCAGTGGTTCTCAACCATGTTCCTGAAGTCCCACCATTACTACATATTCAACACGTCTCCTTAAATCAGCTCATTAGTGGAAACTCTAAGGAAGGAAGACGAGCAAAATGTTGATGGGAGTCTAGAAACAAGATGAACAATCAGAGTTTAAGTGGAAGATGAATGGGAATGGTTTGGTATATTGGTTAAAACCCAGGACCAGAAACCAGATGCTTGCTGGGTTAATCCCTAGTTGGTCCCAAAATGTCAATCCCTGTTATTTGTCATCATAAAAGCTCAGTATAAACTGACAGGAATCTAAGCTGGGTGATTGGGTCATGTCAAAGCATCAGCTCTGTATCTAGTTTGGGATTAAGACTTTGCATGAACGTCCCAAAGACAAATTCCACCAGACTTGGTGAACTGCCAATAAAACTTTCTATTAATGCAGAATCAATTACAGACAATTACTGCACAGAGATCTCCAGAGTCGGGGAACATTCCATGGCACCACAACAAGAGGGCAGGTTAAGGCAGGAAACGGAGACTACCGGAGGCCCCAAGGCACAAAGCAAAGTACAACTCAACTCCCCAGAATCTGAGTCATCCAAACAGCTAAGACTTCTGTATTTGAGGTGAGGTTCAGAGCCAGTTCAGGCCCTGGTTGTGTTATGAGTAGGCCCACACTGGACCTGTACCCTCCTAACAAAAGTTCCGCAGCATTGGATCCTCATAATAGGGGTCATTTGTAGATAAGCATTTTTTGACAATGCTTTTTGTGTGGACCTCACAAGTCAACTATATCTGTAACCATCAGCAGATTGTACAGGTTTCATCCACATAATGTGAAAATGAAATGTCTGCATATTCTGTGTGTGACTGGTTATAAGGTGTGGGGCTCTTAGGTAGGTGTCACAATCACTCTTCTGTGTTGCCTTTGTTTGTACCTGTACCCTACCTGCTTATGGTCAGCCCGAGGCAGTGGTTCTCAACTGGTTTGGCCATGGGACCCACATTTTTACATGGTCATCAAGTCGCGACCCAAATTTTTAGGAACTATATTTTAATTTTAGGAATTATAATGAATTAATTTGTATTTATTTGTTAACGTACACAAGTAGTGACAGATAAATCATAAGAATATCACCAAGACTTACAAATAAACAATTTTTTTATTGATTTCATTGGACAAAATGTATCAAATTATACAATTATTACAAAGTACGATTGCGCATTTCAAAATAAAATTCCGGTATACACATTTCAAAATAAAAGTCTGGTATGAGCATTTCAAAATAAGTCCGGTAAAGTCCGGTAAATAAGTTAAAAGCTAATATTTTATACACACTCCGCGACCCACTAAAAATGTTCCCGCGACCCACTTCTGGGTCGCGACCCACCAGTTGAGAAACACTGCTCTAAGGAGATGTAGGTGCTGAAAGAAACCTGTGTTGTGAAAGATCTTTCTTGAAGACTGCACTGTTCTCTCCACACCTCCATAAACACTTCCTTTAGCTTTCTAGGAAAATAAACTAAAAGAAACATGGAGCTGTGAGGATGGATGTGTGGCTGTGAGGACTCACTTCATACCTTCATTGGACCTGAACTGGACAAATGGAGACAAAAATCTAAATTTTCCCTCAGTCACTAATCATATCTAATTGCACATGAGGTTGATAATTAGGCAGGTGTCTCCAAACCTTCTCCTGAATAGCTACTGTCATGTACATTTCATATTTAATCCTGCTTCAACATCACTTGCCAGAAATTACCAAGTAACTCTGAACACCTTCATTGGGTGTTTCAGGAGTGTTAGATGATAACACTAGATATCCAGGATAACAGCACTCCTGGAGCAGGGTTGGAGACCCCTGGCATTAAAAATAAACCCACATCGTTTTTAAAACCCCTGATTGTTTACATAGCTTCATGTCATTGAGATATTTCAGTCCATTCTTCAAATCAAGTTATAGTAAGGCTTCAGAAGGCTTAAGAGAAGATTAAATATTGTATAATATCGTTTTAAAATTTTACTCACTACCTACAAAGCCCTGAATGACTGAGCTCACCAGTACTTGAGGAAGCTCCAGGTGTATTATAGCCCATCACGTCCTCTACGCTCAATTAATTCTGGACAATTGATTATTCCCAGAACATAAGCATCAACTGTAGGTGGTAGATCTTTCTCATATCTGGCACCTAAACTCTGGAACAGCCTTCCTAGCACAGTTCGGGAAGCAGACACACTCTGTCAGTTTAAAACTAGATTAACGACACATCTCTTTGCATTAGCATACACATAAAACACAAATGCTCCTGGAATCCAAATCCTCTAAAGAATTGTTAGTCTGCATTATTCAGGGCAACCGGAGCCGGGAACACTTCCCAAAAGACATTATCATTTGAATGGCATCTGCACTTATGTTAGTCTGGTTTTTATCATTCCCGAGGTTTCCATAATCCTGGACCAGGCCGTATCCTGAGCAGCTGATTTGGTGGTCATGGAGGAGTAAAGAGCATGAGACCGATCCCTGTAAGACCTCAGTGACAGACGAGTCCTCGCATTGCTCCCGAAGGGCCAGCCTGTTCACCAGCCGGTGACCCACCTGCGGTTTCTCCGCGATGGATGTCCAGCGTTCTCCAGCCTCCGGCGCCTAGACTGCAGCTCTGCACAAGACGTCTGGCCATAGGAGAAATGGTCGTGCCCAACTGAACCTGGTTTCTCTCCAGGTTTTTTAATTCTTAACTTTCGCCAATTGGGGAAGTTTTTTCCTCGCCGCTGTCGCCTCTGGCTTGCATGGTTCAGGACTTGTAGGGCTGCGCATCGATGGATTACTCTTCAGTGTTTGGATTCTCAGCAGTGACTATCAAACCACGCTGAATTGAACTAAACTGAACTAAACTGAAAACTGGACTGACACTGTTTAAATTTTTTATAATGCATGTGAAGCTGCTTTGACACAATCTATATTGTAAAAGCGCTATACAAATAAAGATGAATTGAACTGAATTGAATAGAAGTCTAGGCCTCAGTCCAAACCAAATCATATTTAAATTTGAAGAACTGCTAACCATTTTGGAAACAAGAGCATGATATTTGGTGACAACACAGCACTTGTCCAGCAGGACAAGTTCAAGTACAGTCACTCGGCCTTGGGCCATCCTTACTGTTGCTGGGCCTTGTCCACAATAAACATTTAAAGGAATATGTTAGTACAGGTATGGCCTAAAGCTGTTTACACACCTCTAGAACACTGTAAACATATTAGCAACAATTAAACCTCAGCAGAGATCATAACTATGCCTAATAGTTGATTTGAACAGACAATGAATCAAACACACAAACATGCTCAATTAACTGAAACATCATCAAGGTCGCTTTCGGCCAAAACACCAGACTTACAACCCCAGGAAATATCAAGAGCGGGTCAGACAGTCTGGTGGCCGTCCCGCGGTGATATTGAGCAGTTGTTGATTTACCCACAAACACACGTTTCGGAAAAGTTCCCAGAACTCAGCGAGGGTCTTGTGTTACAAGGCCTGTCCACTTTGGCCTTCATTTCTCGGGATGTCAGGCACAGATTTGATGCGTCCTGGCAGCGTTGCCCTGGGTGGACAAAAGGACGGGGCTCCAAAGAGTCCCTCTCACACCGGCCTGGCCATTCATTCACACACATTCCAGGACGTCTGCCATGGAAACGCCCCCCATACAAATCCCAACAGTTCCCCTGAAAGTCAAAGGCGGCTCAAATACTAATTTGTCTCACAGACAAGCAAAAACGCTACACCACTATTATTTGTTAAACCCCCCACCAAATCCCATATTTCTTTTTTTCCCCCATTTTACTGACAGACCTGGGCACGCAGAAGTATTAAAAACTTTCACAATCGAAAGCACCAGCTTATGACGCACGCTGAGGACATCACACGGTGGCAAGCAGAAACAAAGGCTTTCCTCACAGTGTTGTAACTTCCTTTAGATGAGTGTATCAAACGGCCCAAATTAAAAGACTACTCTTTATGCTTGTTTAAGTGTAACATTTGCATAAAATAAACAAAAACATATCATTTTTATACTGCGCCGGACGGTTTGAGCTTCAAGCTTTTGTGATTCCCAGTTTTGTTTGTGATTCTTATTACTTTTATTTCACATAGATCTGAATGCGACATTAATCATCTTCACTAAATGCATGAATATATTTAAATACATATCAATTTTCTCATGGCTTTGGGTATTAGATTCATCCGATAGCTTGCAGATTTCGCAAGATTCAGATGTCAGACCGCCTGAAGCTTCAGCCTACGCAAGGGTGAGTCTATGTACTTTATTCCCATTAATAAATGATACAGGTCTCTGCACGACTGCATTACACGCACAACTCTGAGTGAGTTCAGCTACATCCTTTCGGCCCTTTTCCTGTTTTCCACTTCTGCCAGTAAGTTTCCATTGGATAGATACGTTACATAACAAAACCCCCGGTCAGTAGAAACCATGACAACTTAAAAAACTAACCAAATTAAAACGTGACTGATGAATCTTGTCTCGCTCTTGATGAGCCAGTCTAACTCATGCAGTTATCTTAAATATCTCTAGCTATTCACCTAAAACGTATATTGTTTAGCCTATATAGTGTCAGATTTGACAAATGAAACCAAAAGCACAGGTCAGCACTCAACAACTCCATCCATCATTTGCTGTTTTCCTCTTGCCTTTCCCATCCGGTCTCAATAATGGCTGTTCGGTGCTTTGTAAACACTCCTATCTAATTTGCAGTGGTCCTTATCCATGAATGGCCACCTCTGACCCCCTCGACTGGCCCACCGCTCTTTCCCTTCTTTACGGCCGAGAGCCCGAAAACAAGCCCCTAAATGTCACACAAGTCTCAACTTTAATATATGAGGTCAACAAAGCGTTTTACAGCCCTGTGAGAGGCCCATCTTATCTGGAGGACACTGTTGACGTAGCATGCTTTAATGGACTGGGAGAGTAAAAATACTCTGTCCGCTTAAGATGAGACACAGGTAGAGTTTCTGGCTGAAATCATTTATAAAGACAGGCCTTAAGGCTGAACGTGCGTGTATGAAATTGGCCAAACATGATCACTTCAGCAAATATGGACTAAGGCAGGAGATTCTCAAGCAGTGGGCCTCAGCAATCCTATAGGTGGGCCATGATAAAGCTTAAAATGAACTTCAATTTTATGCTAGAATTATTTCATTATTAAATACACTCATCGGCCACTTTATTTCTAGTACACACCTTACTAGTACCCGGTTGCCTTCAGAACTTCCTTAATCCTTTGTGGCAGAGATTCAACAAGGTACTGGAAATATTCCTCAGAGATTTTGGTCAATATTGACATGATCGCATCACGCAGTTGCTGCAGGTTTGTCGGCTGCACATCTAATGATGCGAATCTCCCGTTCCACCACATCCCAAAGGTGCTCTATTGGATTGAGCTCTGGTGACTGTGGAGGCTATTTGAGTACAGTGAACTCATTGTCAAGTTCAAGAAACCAGTCTGAGATGATTCCCGCTTTATGACATGGAGCGTTATCCTGCTGGAAGTAGCCATCAGAAGATGGAGACACTGTGGTCATAAAGGGATGGACATGGTCAGCAACAATACTCAGGTAGGCTGTGGCGTTGATTACTTCGGACTCAGTGCAGAAACAGCCTCACTGTTAAATACAGATTTAACTGTGGATTAACCTTCTAACCCCTGCAAGTCAACCAGGACTACATTCTCAGTTGTATAAGTCAAACTGTAAGTAAACAATGTCAGAACTTTTTAGGTCAACTATCCCCTTAGAAATAAAAACTGTTGCATGCTTTAGGAAGTTTTCAGCCAAATTTTCTACTGCAACACTTTCTCAATTCTCTCTGAATCTTTGTTTTGTCCTGGATGTCCATTCCTTATCAAATTCCCCCGTAACAGAACAAGAACTCACCCGTCTGGATCCTGATAGTTGATGTTCAGCCTCTTGGTGGAGCCCAGTAACTCTACAACACGAGAGAAAGAAAACATACATCAGCATCCCATGAAGACGTAAAAAGCTGACACTTCCTAACTAGGACAAAACAACAGAGGCTAAAGATTTACATCAAATGCCCAACATTTTCATCCGAGTGGTCATCCGAAACATAATACTGTTTACCTCATACCAACATGCATTCAAATCTGTGTCTTAAAGGTCATCTACGTTCAGATTTTATTAAGACCCTTCTGTGTTTGAAAATAAAAACACAAAGATACAACTTCTTGAAACTGCTTAAAATTATTTTTGCAAGCATTTTTCTAAAGGGGGGAAAAAATCATGTGCTATATATCCAACAATCTGTGTTATATAGCCAACAATAATACCCCCCCCCCCCCCCCCCACTACGCCACAGTGGCACCTTATTAGTAGTAGTATTCTTGATAACTGGTATTTAGTTATTTAGTTATTAGATGGACATACTTTGAAAAAATTACACACTCTACCTTTAAAGGTCCCATGAATGCTATTAAACGTCCATTTGTTATTAAAAATTTTATGTAATCTCAACTGAAACACAAACAGAGGGAAGAACATCTAGTAGCTCCTCCCCTTTATTGAAAACAGCCAATAGCAATTCATTTTTAATCACAACTCTGCCATTGGGAGTGTTTGAGGTCAAGTGCATCAAATGACAAACAAACGAGAAGAAGTAGGTGGGGCATATCAGACACTAGAGAGCATTTGATTGGTCAGAAGATTTGATGAGAAACTGAAGTATGAGTTGACGTCATAAACTTTGGATGCAGGCTTTGGATGCTTCTATTTTCTCTCTTTTGAGCACACTAGCTAATAGATATCTTTAAGGCTAACATCTTAAAAGCTTAATTCTGATTTCAAAGGAACTCTAACTTTCAGGTACACACTAGACATGAAGAACTAGCCAGTCTGCACGAGTCTTTCACCTGAGAGCTCAGAGGGAGTCTGGGGCCCCGTTTACACTAGTGCGTTTTAGTTTTAAAATGGCATTTTAGCATGAAAATGATCTGCATACACACTAGCGTTTCACCCAGCGTTTCTGAACACATCTCCGTCCACACTACTCCACCAAAAACGTATATCATGTGACCATTCGCGCACTCTGGGCATGCGCGTTCAAGTATAAACAGGAAGCATGTGTCTCGCTCGGCGTTCTAAATAGGGCTTACGCCGCTTGAAACGCGAGCGATTAGCGAGTGCTGGAACAGTAGCTTGCCTCTTGTGAATATCTGCAGCTGTTGTGGTAAAGGCAGAGTTTAACTGCACAATGGTGCCTACAACTGATAATAGTGCAAACAACGCTCCCATTTCTTTCCATGTTGTTATTTACAGTGAAGGCTGATCTGCCGTCTTTCGGAGGCGTTATAGTCATGTGATAGGGGCTTGACGAATAAGGGAAGGATATGCAATCACCCAAAAGGCCCTATCGAGTAGTGAATCTCAGCAGCCTCGCCTCTGTTTTCAGACGTCTCCGTTTCCCCCATCCACACTGAGACGGAGCAGCAGCGCTTTAGAATGAACACGGCCTCTCCATCGTTTACAAAACGCTCCGTTTTCAGCGCTCGAAAACTCCAGCGTAGTGTGGACGGATGGCGTAACCGTAGCAGAACTTATGCGTTTTAAAACGAAAATGCACTAGTGTAAACGGGGCCTGAGATTCACACTGGTACCTGATAAGAATCTCTGAGATTTCTGTTTACTGGGAGGTACAGGACTAAACGACACCGTCTCTTCCTCTGAACAACAAAGGGCACTTCATTAACCTCTGACCTCTGCTTGACCTCACTGGCCAGCACAGGGGGGTGTTAAACTGACAGGAGGATGGAAAATAATAGAGCACTCAATAGCGATCTCCAAGTCTTTGATCTTCAGCAATTGTGACCCTTCAGGGAGGCATTTCCATCAATGCGGGACATGGACTGCGCCTCAAGACCATTAGAGTCAACGAGCTGTTTGCTTCATAAATCAATGTTCTCCAAGACGTCCCTGCACGTTTCATGCAGCGTGATCAAAAGGGTTTAAAACATCCAATAATAATGGGACTGCATTTTTTGTGATGTATATACAATTTTACACCAGTGGAAAGCGTTTTCTATTCACACATTAAATACCGTGGTTTTTTCTCAACTCCAAGAACTCAGAAAATGGACTTGCGTTCTCGTGGATAGCGGTCTTTCCAGGTTACCTCAGAAGAACGAACTCAGGAGACCACGAGAACAGAGAACGCATCCTGATAAAAATGAGATCCTGCGTTCTACAGTTCTTCCTGATGGTCACATGACCTCCACGTATATTTAACATTACAGCATTCATACGATTTATTGCTTTTTCCCTTTCGATATACATAACATGCACAGAATACTTCAAAATATACTTTACACAAAACAAATAAAACAGATTTTAATACGAACTTCAGCAAATAAACACCCTTAATGTGTTTATGCCTTAAGATTTTCATGTTAATGTTTACTTTCACCATTTCATTTAGGGAAACTCCTGAGATAAATAAGTTATATCTCTAAACTTTAATAATAAACAGGTTTAGAATGCTGCACTTCCCACCTTCTTTATTCATCTGCAATGACTTCTTGGATTTCTTGAGCAAGTTTTGCTCTCAAGTCTGCATCCACGCATCCTCGATATCAAGAACACACATGGGAACTTTCACGTGTCCTCAGTTCTTGTGGTCTTGAGTTTTGGAACTGAACTTTGATGGCTGATGATGACGTTACACAAGAACTGGGAACTTTCATGTGTCCTCAGTTCTTGTGGTCTTGAGTTTTGGAACTTTGATGGCTGATGATAACGTTACACAAGAACACAAGGACAGAAGAACGCATATTGAGACACAGCCGTCGTCTCCTAGGGCAGGGGTTTCAATCTCGGTCCTGGAGGGCCGGTGTCCTGCAGATTTTAGCTTTAACTTGCCTGTAAGTTGCCTCACCTGCAAGGATGTTTCTAGAAAGCCCAGTAAGAGCTTGATTAGCTAGCCCAGGTGTGCCTGATTGGGATCGGAGCTACAATCTGCAGGACACCAGACCTCCAGGACCAAAATGGAGAACCCCTGTCCAAGGGGTTTGAATTTGGATTTTGACTTGAAATCTTTTTTGTAATTATGTGTGTGTTTATGCATGCAAGTCTGTGCATATGTAGTTTTTTGGGGTGATCATTGTTTGCACGTGTGATGCATAGAGTTAGCCTATATGATCTGATGAAGATCAGAGCTACATCCGGAATCACATACTTCCATACTATAGATCAGGGGTCACCAAACTCAGTCCTGGAGGGCCGGTGTCCCTGCAGGGTTTAGCTCCAACTTGCCTCAACACACCTACCTGGATGTTTCAAGTATACCTAGTAAGACCTTGATTAGCTTGTTCAGGTGTGTTTAATTAGGGTTGGAGCCAAAATCTGCAGGACACCGGACCTTCAGGAACAAGTTTGGTGACCCCTGCTATAGATTATTCTAAAATCAGAATGTGAGCTGTATGTATGAATTCACAGAATTTGAAAAACAGTATGCGAGTAGTTCCCGGATGACCTACTACTTCCGGCGAGATTCTGAAGTGTGCATCGGATGGATGCTACGCTATCCCATGATGAAGCGACGCAACTGATGCAGTTAGGTCACAAGATGATGACAAAATGACGGCTGTAGTACGTCAGAGTTTCATTCATATTACTGACATTCATACTGTATAGAACGTACTTCTCTAATGGCCAAGTAGTATGTTTAAATTCAAATGCAGTACCTACTGAGTGTCAGGGTTCTGCCACTCCTGTCTAGTTAATTCCTGTTTTTTGT
>CAIGQQ010038027.1:2116445-2139048 GCA_903798035.1 Danio albolineatus | reverse complement strand
TTTTTTGTGGCAGAGCCCGGACACTAGCTTTTGTCTAGTCATATCTGTTGTCCTTGTGTCTGTATGAGCGCCGATTTTGGGCGCGCTCGGACCTTGCGCGCTCCCGCGTGATGCGGCCGCGCGGGGCCTGGGCGTGTTCGCGATCGCGCGCTCTCGTCCTTGTGATCTGTTTGTTTGCAGCGTGCGTTTTCTTTCCCAGCGCCTTTTAAGTCTAGTCTGGTTCTGTTTCGGGTGGCGCTGGGGTTGAAACATGCACGCTGCGTGTGTGAGCGCACGGTAGGATGTTTTCATTTTATCGTGTGCTTGTGTCTTGCGTTCAGTCCTCTGTTGTGTTTAGCACGTGGTGTGTGTGTTTACACACACACACACACCGCGTGCTCGTGTCGTCATGTGTTCTAGTCTTGCGTGAGTGCGTGGCTTGTGTTTGTCATGCGCTCTCTGTCTATTGTCTAGCCCCACCCTCCTTGTTAACCCATTATTAGTTTATTATGTTCACCTGTTTGTTTGTTAATCATGTATGCTTTAAATTCTCCTCATGTCTGCTGTCCTGTGCCAGTTCGTCGTCGATATTTATCCTGTCTAGTCGTGTCCAGTCCTGTCCAGCCCTGCTCTATCCCTGCCAGCCCAGTCAAGTTTGTTTTTGAGTGTTTATTTGTTTTGTTAATGTTTTCCCCCTCGGGGTAGTTTGTTTTGCTGTTTTGTTTTATTTTTTATTAATAAATACCCATTTTTGTTCCTGCACCTGAGTCCTCGCTCCTTTCCCTAACCCAAACCCTGACACTGAGTAGTAGACGATTTCAGACGCAGCCATGTAGTCCGTTTAAATTTGTCATTTTGAGAGCTAGTGTGCCGATTTTGTTGTTGTTGACTTTTTCTACTGTAATTCTTACCATTTATCTGCACAAATTAAAAAAAAAAAATCTGCAGCTTCAGAGTCAAACATTTGGAAAGAGTAAGATTTGTTAATGTTTTAAAAGTAGGCAACTCTGTTCACAAAGGTTGCAAGATTTGTTTGATCAATTCTAAATCGCTTCTTTCTAGATCCTTTCCCAGTAATGACTAAACAACTGGACTAAATGAACGTCAGAGAAACCCACAGAGTCTGCCTAAAGGTGAATCAGTGTTTGTATTCCTAGTTCACCAAGGTCAAAGTTCAAGAAAGTGAGGGCACTGGGGTAGAATGGGACCGAGAACACAGACACTAGATACACCCACGATGCGGACTCATAGTGGCAATCCATCGCTGTCCTTATTATGAAGCTGTCACAACCATAAGTGACCAAAACACAAAAAACCCTTTGAAGTGATGCTCCGTAAGCCCCTCGATCCACAGGAGCGGTTAATTGAGTCGGTCTTAATGAAACCCAGTTACCATTCACACATAACGAGAAGCTTTGAAGCTCAGCTCACTCTCGAGGATGGACTGAAGGAAATTTACCATTTGATAGATTTCTTATTGATTCTATAAAGAGTTCTATCAGTATGTTTGAGGGATCGGATCTGTCCAATTTGACGAAAACCCTAATTTAAAGGGTCACTATTATACATTAAAAAGCATCATATTTTGGTTTTAGGGGTCTCCAAATGCAGGCTAATATGCATGCATGGTCAAAAAACACTTTCATTGTCTTATAATATGCAGTTATTTTTACCTCATTATCCCAGTGACTCCTCTATGAATTGTTCAGCGATTCATTTCTTCCAAAACCCCTCCTTAGCGCGATGCTAAACTGTGCTGATTGGACCGATGACCCAGTCGGTTGCGATTGGTCGACATCATTCAGCGCTAGAGAATGCCCACCAAGGCTTATCAATATTGAAGTAGTTATAGTGTGTGCGTGAGCATATCTGCCAACACTCGTTTTTCCTGGGAGTCGCCCGTATTTCAGACACCTCACCCCCGAAACTAACCCCCTGGTCTCCCAGCATATCACTCTATTCTTAACCAGAAGTAAATACAGCGACATACATGCAGTATTAGTGCACACAGCGGCAAAAGCTGAACCATTATAAAACAGGACCGCTGCACGTGTGTAGGAGAGCTGATGTAGCCATAGCAATGAGGCGACCGTTTTAATCACACGCACTCACTCTTGTTGGATAGCAGGCCAGATTCACCGTCAGGACACCTGGAAATGTCCCGCTGCTCCCTATGGTCAGTCCACCCCTGCATACATCACGTCTTTTCTGATCCTTCCTTTAACAAACGGTCGACGAATCCTCCGTTGTAAGCGTGTAGATTTCAGAAGCTCCTCAGAGGGAACACAGCACAAGGCTGGGCTATAATGCTGAGCATTTCTGCAGAGATAAACCTCAACCACTGACTCTTCACAGCCTCATCTCTGGTTCATCTGCACACTTCCAGTAATATCCAGCTGAGCACATGTCTGCTACAGTGCTCTTCTCTGTGTTGCCAGATGTAGCTGACTGATTCCAGTCCAAACCCTCTCCAAAAGGTTTTTACCTGCACAATCAAATTTAAAACCGCCCAATCTGGCAACCTTTGCTCGCCCCTGTTGTTTGTGGGCGGGGTAAGGGGTTTCGAATCTCCCGGGTCTGCGCGCCACAAATGGGCGGGGCTTATGTTTCGTGTTCATGTCATGCCGAAACGGCTAAAGACTCGTAAGCACAGCGATTCGTTTGAAGAACTATGAGTCGACTCTTTTATGGATAAATCAATAGTTTTAAACACTGTGCACTTTCAGATTTAAACCTCAGCTGGACATTTAACTTCACTTAGAGCTGTTTCACACACTGATGAAGATCATTCTCAAAAACCCATAATAGGGGCTCTTTAAAACACCCCTCCTAAAACGCTCATCCTGAAAGCTAAGCAAGTTATTTTCAATGCAGTTTATGAGCAAGAAAGAGCACCTCCTCTTTCGGCTACCACACTGGCAAGTCTTAGAATAACTCTTTATTTTTTCAAGCTAAAAGCGGCAGGCGTAACGCGGATTGGTTTTAACGCCGCAAGAATGCATTCGGTCATTTTTTTGCTCGTCTGTGCACAATTGAGATTTAAGCTCTTGAACTACAAGGATCGAGATTTCTGCATGTTTCTGCGAAGCGAGGCTTGTAAACGTGAGTCTTTTGTAAGAAAGCGAACTGCATTTAGGCAACCACTGCTTATATCAAAAGTGCACAATTATATGTTCATCTACAAAAGAGCAGCCAACGCCTTTCACTACTATAACTGACAATGCATTGGAGCCAAGCTGTAAACACACACACCCAAAGGGAAAAGCATGGCTCATGGTTTTTACACTGGCTGGAGCCTCAGAGTTGAGTTTGTACTCAAACACAGTGCCTTGTTAAAATGTTACACACTACCAGATGCATGCAGCACACTTTAATTTTAGACTGACCCTTGCTGTACATTGTTAGAGAAACATTCAGAGGCCTATAAATGATGATAATCGTGACAAGTTATTTGTGCTGGCAAGCTAGTCACTCAAAGGTCTGATTTCAGTCAACTGCTTAGTTAAGGTTAGTTTAAGTGTTCTGGACTTATATACATCTGCACTCAATACCAGAACTCACAGAAGCACTATTGATGATAAAGCTGGCTTCTATAGAATATTATTTCTGCTAGCTGTGATATGGCTTGCTAGATTTGCATACTTCTTGAAACACAACAATGACATCAATTATTGTTAAGGTTTGGAATATAAAACCCAACACTATGACAGCTATAGGAAAGGCCATCCAACCTTTCAAGAGTCTCATGCTGCGTTCACACAAGACGCGGTAGATGCGTCAAGCACGAGTGATTTACATGTTAAGTCAATGCAACGGTGCTAATTGGCGTCCTGCGGCACGATACACGCGAATGGAGCGGTGCGAATGATGCGAATTGAGTGGCGCGAATGGTGCGATATGCCCGAATGGCGTGGCGCGAATTGAGCGTTTGACGCGCAAACCGTTCCCATTCGAAAATCTGAACTTTAGCGGAAATTGCGCCGCATTAGCCAATCAGGAGCTTGCACTTGTGGGGGTGTGATTATGACGTAGCGCCTGTTGTTGGTGTCCCGGGGTACAATCCTCCTGCCGACACCGACAACAGTTCATCAAACTGGGCTTGGCTCAGTCATGAGCACCGCTGAAAGCCTCCATCATCCAGGTACAGTTTCTGGAGGAGTTAATGAACTCATAGAGCTCAGTGCACCTCTGAAATAATCTAGTGGACTCAGATACGGCTCCAAATGAATTGAAGTTGTTTTTCAGCCTTCATAAAGCAAATAAACACAGTTATTTTCTCTATACAACCCCTGTTAGCCATTTAGCAATAAAGCTACAGCTACCCTTTCAAAAGGGTACCAAGCACAACAAAAAGGTACCAAAAGATGGAGCTAGACACACAACTGATCGCTACTGGCTTACAGACAAATGTCACTAGTGCATGCACAAGCCAGGAGAATGAATTACAAGGGAAGCGCCATTTTTAAATACACAACCAAGACACTACATCAGAACAATATATACATATGATAACAAGCCATGATCGACTCAAGCTCAAACAAACCTAGTCGTCGTCGTCTTGAAC
Source organism: Danio albolineatus (assembly GCA_903798035.1). Lineage (NCBI taxonomy): Eukaryota > Metazoa > Chordata > Actinopteri > Cypriniformes > Danionidae > Danio > Danio albolineatus. Next base: position 2,134,505 of record CAIGQQ010038027.1, on the reverse strand, counting down.
AGCCACAAGACCAAGAAGGAGAGCTGAATCCGCCGTATGCACTCTTGTTGTTTATCTTAAAGAGAGTGATTTCACTTTCTCAAAGCACTCGTCGCGCTTGAGCTGATGATAACACGACCCGTACAGCTTTACTTTGATATTTCCTTGAGCGAGAATGATGTCGACTGCAACTTTCTGTCGTACACCACGCCCAGCAAAAGGGCCATTGGTACCCTTTGGCAGTGGAGACACAAGCCTGATAAAGGTGACACGTACTGAACCATACAACTCAGTGGAAATGGGCCATAACTAGGCTCCATCGACCACTTGATTATTTACAATGCAAAAGCAATCCGATTGCAAATTCTAAATATAATTCAGAGTGTCCATTTATCATCAGATTGATGAAAACACATGTAAATACTAGGTGTAAAGATGTCCTCAAGGAAGTCCTCATGGTCACTCTAGCCACAAGTAAACTGGCCTAAATCAGCTAATCAAAAGTCTTGTTGGATAAATTGGACTTACAAGTTGAATGCCTATGAACGCCACCATAATGTCATTATTACAAGTGGGAAACTTCTTTGAGTACAGAGTTGCGAGTTGCAGTTGTATCTGTGAGAAACAGTAAGGAGGCAGCCTTGGCCTAATGGTTAAAAAGGATCAAAAGGATGCAGGATGCAGGTTTGAGTCCAATGATAAATGAGATAAGCAGCAGTCTCAATACCACAGCTGATATACGACCAACTGAACCCTGCTGTGGGTATGCGTTCACAGTTGTAAGCCACTTTGGATATAAGTGTCTGCTAAATGTAAATAAAGCATTGTGGAATCACTGATTTATAACAGAGATTAATGTTTACCATTATATATCCTCTTACATATAGATCAGTGGGCAGAACTCTTCATGAGTGCAAAGGTAACTCTTATGGCTGGCAATTCTATGTACCTCACTTTCTATGAGCAGAGCACAAACCCTGTTTTGTTTACATGTAATTTCTCAAAAGTAAGTCATCATTAAGACTTGTCAACTCGTAAGTAGGAGGACTTGAAGTCTGCAGGATCTCTAGAAGCTTCCAGGCAAGATATGCTGGAGATAAATATCACTTGTTGGACCTCCAAGAACAAGACTCCTACTCCTTGTCCTATTTAGTAGATTGATTATTGCAGGTGCACTAGATGCACAGACTCAACATGAACAAGGCAACACCCATGGACTGTACCCTGCAAACAAGTGCTGCTTTGATCTTTGCTGAATGTTTGATGTTCGATTTCTTTCCATAAGCTCCTTCCTGCACACCAAGCTGCCCCGAGCAGAATAATCCGCTGAAACAATGGCTTAATGACTGACAACCTTCCTCATCCGCAATAGCTACTCGAGCAACTACTTGATTAAAAAGAAGGAAAGCGGTCCGAGGGAAGGGGTGGACTGCTGAGCATCTGCGAGGTCTGAAAACTTCCAGCAGAATGTCAGAGGTGGCAGATTCCGGGAAGTTCACGGCTCCTTTCCAGTACTCCTGACCTGACAATGGAAAGCCTGCTGTGCTGGGAGATTATGTGTTTGGAGAGGGGGGAAACACACTTCCCTTGGTCTTCTTATCGACTGTGTAAATGAGACTGGCGACAGCTACCACTCTGGATTTCCAACCCTCTCAGAGCTGGGAAACTGACACTCTCATTCACAAAGCCAGGGTGTTTCAGATCCCTGCTGTGGTGCAAGGAGATACCTAACAAAGAAAACAAGTGGGGACCCCATTTAAATGAGCATGTTCAGAATCAGAATCAGAAAGAGCTTTATTGCCAGGTATGTTCACACATACGAGGAGTTTGTTTTGGTGACAGAGCTTCTACAGTGCAACAGAATTACAGAGACAGGACAAAAAACAGATAATAAATATATTTAAAAATAGAAGTAAGTGTTAAGTGCAAATATACAAGTGTATGTGCAGGTGTATTACTATATACAACATTATATGTGCATTATTTATGTGCAGATTGGCATGTAAAGTGTGTTGTTAAATAAGTGTATGTGTGTGTAAAAAGTGTACAGCAAGTAGTGATGTTGGTTCTACGATTATTATAATCAAGTGTTCATGAGATGGATCGCCTGAGGGAAGAAACTGTTTCTGTGTGGGGCTGTTCTGGTGCGCAGTGCTCTGTAGCGTCCACCAGAAGGTAACAGTTCAAAGAGGCAGTGTGCTGGGTGTGAGGGGTCCAGAGTGATTCTGGCAGCCCTTCTGCTCGCTCTGGATAAGTACAGTTCTTGGAGAGTAGGGAGAGTTGTACCAATGATTCGCTCAGCAGTCCGAACTATTCGACGTAGTCTTCGAAGGTCAGATTTGGTAGCTGAGCTAAACCAGACAGTCATTGATATGCAGATGACTGATTCAATGATGGAATGTTGTTGTATCCCTGCAACTAGGGCTTCACTTTAATCAGCTGTAAATCTTCAGCATGAGCATTCAGATGGAGTAGTGTTTACTACAGGGTCATGGTTCACGGCCAATCAAAATATCATTCATTCTTGTCAGCTTAGTCCCTTATTCCCCCACAGCGGAATGATCCACCAATATATCCAGCATGTATTTTACACAGCAGATGCCCTTACAGCTGCGACCCATCACTGGGAAACTTCCAAACACACTCATTCACACACATACACTAGGGCCAATTTAGCTTACCTTATTCACCTATACCACATGTCTTTAGACTTGTGGTGGAAACCAGAGCACGTGAAACCCACGTCAACACGGGGAGACCATACAAACTCCACACAGAAATGCCAACTGACCCAGCCGAGGCTCGAACCAGCGACCTTCTTGCTGTGAGGCGATTGTGCTACCCACTGCGCCACCATGAAGCCTAATCAAAATATCAATTAGCAGGTAAGCATTTTGCAACACTGACAGCTGTTTTCATAGCTTCTCAATGAACTATGGCGCTTTGTAATATTGTTAATCTTACACCTGAAGGTACATGCAAATACCACATATAATATTGATTATAATATTGATTTTGCTTCAAACTCCCTTCATAACTTGAGTTGAGTGACATAAGTTATGCAAAATGATATGGCTTCTTACACAGAATAAGACACACAACATGCTTTATGGTATTCTAAGCAGTGAACAAGCCATTGTATCAGTACATACTCTATCATAAGTAAATTATAAGAATGAGAACTCAAATAAACCATATCTTGTCATGGTCATGTGTTTATTATCCCGTTGAATAAATGAAACCAGTTTATTCTTCAACCGCTTTAAGTATTTCCTAGCGTTCTTTAGGGTGCGTTTGGTTGTCTTGCACAACCTGAGAGTGCTCTCTTGCTTCTTGCCAATACGATTTTTTACCTGCATGTTTCAAATGCTTGGGTGTCCACAAACAGCGTTTTCCAAGCACTTGCTTGATCATTTGACAGGATGCATGAGATCACAGGAAAGAGGAATCAGGCTTTTTTTCTAGGAACCCTAGACATTGCTTTAGGTAACATCCATATCCTGTCATCAAGACTTCCTTTGGACAATCACTGCACATCTGGGCCCTTTTTCCACACAAACAGACAGAAATCTTAGACACTGGTGAAGACAAACGCACCATCCCTTTCAACCTCTCTCTCTTAAGCAGTCTCAAGTTACGCAAATTCCAAGCCACCTTCAATGATTTGCTCATCTCTCTTGCTTACATAAGGATTTGGTAAGGGGTACAACACAGATACCATCCTATATTGAGAGACAGGCAAAAGCAGGCAAAGACAAACCTATCCCAGTTCACGTAGCATGTCTTTGATGGTCTTAGTTTACACTTTATTTTCGCCATGCAAGGACGCATCTCCTTTTGTGAGCCACTTTTTCGGTTTGTGTCATCCAAGACCAGAAGCAGGGGGGTTGGAAATCCACACTTTTCTCTTAAGCAGCCTCAAATTACGTAAGGACACCAAATTCCAATCCATCTTCAAAGATTTGCTCATCTCTCTTGGTCTTCCTATGGATTTGGTAAGTGGTACAACACAAATACCATCCTACAGCGAGAGACAGGGTACACTTCTGCTCCAGAAGGCAAGGACAAACCCATCTCAGTTCACCTAGCATGTCTACTGGTGGTCTTCTTTGCTTACATGTCATTTTCTCCACGCAAGAATGCATCTCCTTTTGGTGACCCCCTTTCCAGTTTGTCCCATACCAAACAAGAAGCAGAGAGGTTGGGAATCCACACTTTTCTCTTAAGCAGTCCAAAATTACATAAGGACACCAAATTCCAAGCCATCTTCAAAGATTTGCTCATTATTTGGCAAGGGGTACAACACAGGCACCTGCTTAGAGCAAGAGATATGGGCAAATGTCTGCTGCAGCAGTCCAAGACAAACCCATCTCAGTTCACCTAGCATGTCTTTTGGTGGTCTGCTTTGTTTACATGTCATTTTCTCCATGCAAGAATGCATCTCCTTTTGTGATCACTTTTCCAGTTTGTGCCATCCCAAACCAGAAGCAGGGGGGTTGGGAATCCACACTTTTCTCTTAAAGGGTCACGAAACACCAAAACACATTTTTTGAGCTGTTGACAGTCATATCTGTGTCCCACGCAGCTATAAACACTATTATGACACATATAATTGACTAAAAAGTGAAAATTGGTTGTTTTTGCGTTTTTTTGAGCAAATTCGTTCTTCCGGTTTGAAACGAATTATTGCAGCTGCGTCACGCCGATGAGATCCTTGCGTGTATTCCAGCGTGGGGAATGGACGTCTGTCCCGGCCAGAACGTTCTGACGTCTCTAAGTGTACGGCATTAATTCATGAGATAGACTTGGTTCAAACCAACCAGAGCGCTCTATTGTGTATGCGGTGCAACTTCATTAATATTCATGATCGCTTCGAAGATTGTTTGTACCTGCTGCGTTTACAGCAGACGCGGAAGACGCGTCAAGCGCGAGTGATTTACATGTTAAGTCAATGCAAAGGTGCGAATAGGCATCCTGCAGCGCGATACGCGCAAATGGCGCCGCGCGTTTGACGCGCTTAACGCGCAATTCGCGCGAATCACTTCAGTTTGAAAATGAAATGAACATGAGCTTCAGCGGACGTTCGCGCCGCGTTAACCAATCAGGAGCTTGCTCTTGTGGGGGTGTGATTATGACGTAGTGCCTGCTGTTGGTGTCCCGAGGGAAAATCCTTCTGCCGACAACAGTTCATCAAACTGGGCTCGGCTCAGTCAGAAGCACCGCTGAAAGCTTCCATCATCCAGGTTCAGTTTCTGGAGGAGTTGATGAGCTCACAGAGCTGGGTGCATCTCTGAAATAATCTAGTGGACTCAGACACAGCTCCAAACGAATCGACGCTGTTTATCAGCGTTCATAAAGCACATAAACACAGTTATTCTCTCTATAAAACACCTGTTAGCCATTTAGCAATAAAGCTACAGTCACCAAACCATAGACAGAAGCCCTGCCCATCACGCCAATCCGAAAATAAAGAGAAAGTGCCGTTAAAGTCAACAAATTAATAATTTGTCAAATAATTTGCTTACTGATGTCCATGTAAACACAGTCTGTGTGAAAATGAGTGCGTGCACAAATGGAAACTCACATTTTTATGCAAAACCTTCCCTCTTTCCCCTTCCCCGACACGCCCACCTAAACAGAGCTGGACACACCCACTTTCCTGAGCTTTTCCAAACTAGAGGTGTGAAAACACCACGCTGAGACTGGGGGGTTTCGTGGCCCTTTAAGCAGTCTCAAATTACGTAAGGACACCAAATTCCAAGCCATCTTCAAAGATTTGCTCATCTCTCTTGCTCTTCATATACATTTATTAAGGGGTACACAGACACCATCCTACAGTGAGAGACAGTGCACACTTCTGCTCCAGTAGGCAAAGATAAACCCATCTCAGTTCACCTAGCATGTCTTTGGTGGTCTTCTTTATTTGCACATTGTTTTCTCCGTGCAAGAATGCATCTCCTTTTGGTGACCCCTTGTCCAGTTTGTGCCATCCCAAACCAGTAGCAAAGGGGTTGGGAATCCACATTTTTCTCTTAAGCAGTCTCAAATTACATAAGGACACCAAATTCCAAGCCATCTTCAAAGATTTGCTCATTATTTGGCAAAGGGGTACAACTCAGATACCATCCTAGAGCAAGAGACAGAGCAGACGTCTGCTCCAGCAGACCAAGACAAACCCATCTCAGTTTACCTAGCATGTCTTTTGGTGGTCTGCTTTGTTTACACGTTGTTTTCTCCATGCAAGAATGCATCTCCTTTTGTGAGCCACTTTTCCGGTTTGTGCCATCCCAAACCAGAAGCAGGGGGGTTGGGAATCCACACAGACAGAGGGATTGTTAGAGCTCGGACAGCAAGTGTGACCCTTGGCTGGATTAGGTGGGGGGTCTGTTGACACAGGCCACATCGAGAGCAGTCAGGCTTTCAAGGACTTGGGGATAGGCCCCTTATTGCACTTCCTTCCCCAGACTATTGTTCTAAAATACTGTGATAACTTAGGCTATTGTGTCCGATCAGTCTTCCCAAGTAAAACACTTCCAGGTCTCAACGCAGAGGGTGAGAAGATCTCCTGGTGAGGTCATTCTCAAGAAACTCTTTTGTTGTTCTTGCTCTTAGCAGCTAGCATATGTGCCGTGGTACTTAAAAACAAGGGATTTGGCTTGCTTTGTGTCCCAACTCATGAACAAAAAAAGATTTCATATGCACTAAGGGTGTCGTAATATACCAGTTATTATGATAATCATGATAATTAAAGCATAACATACCAATAGTGTGTTAATTTAGGGCTTAATGTTGATATTGTGAAATTTTTAAGCAATAATCATGGTGTGAAAAATCTGATATTATGGAATATATGAATAGGGCTGCTGGGACACCATCTATTATCTATGATTATTTAATATATATTTCATGATCGAGATGCAGTTCAACAGATGATCTATCAGAAAAATCAACCTTCTCCCACTTTTCCAAACGATCAACTAGAAGTCGAGTTATTATTTGTTGCCCCTACAACTGGGATCCACGGCAAGACTTTGGTCAGGTAGTGTAGATACTCTATATTTCAACGCACACAATGCACATAGAGCAGCCTCGTGATATTTATCTTGTTTAATAAAAGAAGAAATTAACCTGTTACCATTTTATACACTCAATACATACAGGGAGTGCAGAATTATTAGGCAAATGAGTACTTTGAGCACATCATCCTCTTTATGCATGTTGTCTTACTCCAAGCTGCATAGGCTGGAAAGCCTACTACCAATGAAGCATATTAGGTGATGTGCATCTCTGTAATGAGAAGGGCTGTGGTGTAATGACATCAACACCCTATATCAGCTGTGCAGAATTATTAGGCAACTTCCTTTCCTTTGGCAAAATGGGTCAAAAGAAGGACTTGACAGGCTCCCAAAAGTCAAAAATAGTGAGATATCCTGCAGAGGGATGCAGCACTCTTAAAACTGCCAAGCTTCTGAAGCGTGATCATCCAACAATCAAGCGTTTCATTCAAAATAGTCAACAGGGGCGCAAGAAGCGTGTGGAGAAACCAAGGCGCAAAATAACTGCCCATGAACTGAGAAAAGTCAAGCGTGCAGCTGCCAAGATGCCACTCGCCACCAGTTTTGCCATATTTCAGAGCTGCAACATCACTGGAGTGCCCAAAAGCACAAGGTGTGCAATACTCAGAGACACGGCCAAGGTAAGAAAGGCTGAAAAACCACCACCACTGAACAACACACACAAGCTGAAACGTCAAGACTGGGCCAAGAAATATCTCAAGACTGATTTTTCTAAGGTTTTATGGACTGATGAAATGAGAGTGAGTCTTGATGGGCCAGATGGATGGGCCCGTGGCGGGATCAGTAAAGGGCAGAGAGCTCCATCCGACTCAGACGCCAGCAAGGTGGAGGTGGAGTACTGGTTTGGGCTGGTATCATCAAAGATGAGCTTGTGGGGCCTTTTCGGGTTGAGGATGGAGTCAAGCTCAACTCCCAGTCCTACTGCCAGTTTCTGGAAGACACCTTCTTCAAGCAGTGGTACTGGAAGAAGTCTGCCTCCTTCAAGAAAAACATGATTTTAATGCAGGACAATGCTCCATCATAGCGTCCAAGTACTCCACAGCGTGGCTGGCAAGAAAGGGTCTAAAAGAAGAAAAACTAATGACATGGCCTCCTTGTTCACCTGATCTGAACCCCATAGAGAACTTGTGGTCCATCATCAAATGTGAGATTTACAAGGAGGGAAAACAGTACACCTCTCTGAACAGTGTCTGGGAGGCTGTGGTTGCTGCTGCGCGCAATGTTGATGGTGAACAGATCAAAACACTGACAGAATCCATGGATGGCAGGCTTTTGAGTGTCCTTGCAGAGAAAGGTGGCTATATTGGTCACTGGTTTGTTTTTGTTTTGTTTTTAAATGTCAGAAATGTATATTTGTGAATGTTGAGATGTTATATAGGTTTCACATTGTTGTTTTTCAATAATAAAATGAATCCGCAAAAATATAACTTGCCTAATAATTCTGCACTCCCTGTAGGAAGGTACCTTAAACGATTACATAAAGAAAATCCAATTAAATAAATTGACCTTTAAGGGGTAGTTGGGGGTGGCATTAAAATAGTAGGGAAAACACTGTAAATGTAAGCCTATGCCTAGTGTTTTGGTCACCCCTAGATGACACCACGTCTAAACCACCATCTATTTAGCACTCTTCTATAATTTCCAAACCACCGAAAAAGTAATCTGGCCCCCTAAATGCATCGTTTTAAGAGGCAGGGGCTCATTTGTCTTGAATCTGGAGCCTTGAGAATGTCAACAGTGATGTCTGGGAAGAATCTAGCTCTGTATATGATTGAGGGAGGTACGGGAGATAGATTAGCCTCGAGTTTAAAGAGAGACAGAGTTCATCCCGTCCTGCTGCTGAGGTTTCGGGATGCCCTTGCCTGCTCGGGGTTAAGCATCACAGCGTGTAAATAAATAATGGTTGCAGATGGGCCTGGAGGAGCGCGTGGTCACAGCGTGCCGCCAACTTAAACACGCCACACAGCTCTGCCTTTAAACACGCAGCAGAGTTCACTAAAAGAAGATAAAGTCCCTATTTAAACTGGAAGAGAAGCTCATGCGACGACCAACTGTTATGTTGTATTAACTCGATTTGCTTTTCTTCAAACATATAATTTAGCTAGTAGTTTTGTCATTTACCTCTACTTGGCATAAAATTTGTGAACAAAGGTTGAGAGGAGCTATAATATAATTTTTACTGTTTAATAACAGTGATTTTTTGTTGTAGTGTCGTTGTCGTCCATTCAAACAATTGACGCCGAATTGCCAATTGCCGCAAAACTGAAAGTGAAAGCATAATACGCATGCGTTTATGAGCTATTTAAAAGCAGAAAAAAAGAGGAAAAGAGGAAACCCCCAGCCCCACGGTGATTACCGGTATTACCGGTGTTGTCACATGTCGATTAACCGGTGACGAAATTTCCTCATCGTCACAAGCCTAGTGTGTTGAGGCAAGTTGGAGCTAAAATCTGCAGGACACCGGCCCTCCAGGACTGAGTTTGGACACCCCTGGCTTACATTATGTATGTCTTCAAATATTATGGTCATTTCATCCACTGGAAAAGAGGATTTAAAAGACATCCACAGAGGCTGGAAGTCCTCTAAAAGGGTCTGTAAATTTAAGACGGAGTCAATCACAGTGGTCAAAGGGCAAAGGTCGAACACGAGATTAGTTTAACACCAAAGTCTTAACAACAAGTCCCAGTGGCTTTTGTGGTGCTCAAACTCATTCCACACCCATGCCAAAACAAACAAATCTAACGACCCTCTGCCTTTTTTCAACACAACGTAAAAGTTTACCATTCTCTGCGTTCCTCCTAACAGCTTCCCCCAAAGTTCATCCAAGTTCTCGATTCCTCAATAAAGCCTCTCACACACCACTTTAGTATAATTAATTTACAGTGATTTGATTTGACTGTGGAGTGTATTAGATAAAGACGCACAGCTGCGGCCCTTCAGTCTCACCGAAAGCCATCCGTGAGATCTAATCCTGTAACAGAATTCACATTTGGTCTCCGCCGCGCCTTCCACGTTAAACACAAGGCTGCGTTTCTGAAATGGCAACAAGTCTCAAAAATAAGAAGCTTTCAAAGCGCGCTGCCACTCTGTGGAGAGAGGCTGTGGCTGGATCTGTGGCCTCTGGAAGGCTCCGTGTATCCAAACCAAACACATTCCATGTTTTAATGACCTGAAGAAACCGATCCGGCTTTCCCTTTAAAGTTGGATTTGAAAAAGTTCAGTGGAGACAGAGGAAGCCGATCATGTGCTGATAAATCTGGAAGTCCACGGGTGTGCAAACTGTATTTATGATGGATTTCTCCACTGTGAGTCTCGGGGTGTCTGTCATCGAATGAGTTGCTAGAGTTACTAGGGTTGTACCGGTACCAAAATTTCAGATTTATGTACTAATACTAGTGAAAATAGATGGTTCTCTGTACCAATTTCAGTACCAAAGCAAAGCTTAACACTATACAATAGAGGTCTGCATCCAGCTAGGTGTTTTTTGGCTTTGCTCTTCAGTTCATGAACACCCCTACGTCAGTTATCGGGAATGATCGGGTAGGGTAGAAAACAGGGCGGGTCGGGCAACGAGTGATCAAATGCTGAATATACAGCGGAAGCGGTCGGGTGCGGAATAAAACCTGTCGGGAGTGAGCAGGAGCGGGATTAAAAATTCAGTCCTGCGCAGATCTCTACCGTACAACTCAAACAACTTAAAGGTTCAAGACACCCTGGAGTAGGCATGGGCCGGTATAAGATTCTGACGGTATGATAACCTTGCATAAAAATATCACGGTTTCACGGTATGACGGTATTGTGTTTACTGCTCTAAAATATATTCTTTTTAAACGTCTGGCAAAAAAAATAAAACCTTTTTTCCCTTTGAACACAATATATTTTATTTTGAGAAACAATTTAAAATGTTTGGCGGCAGTAAACATGTCAGGCTAAATAATTACAATGAATCATTGACTTCTGCTGTCTTCATTTGTTTCAAAAACACAGATTTCTTTACAATTTACACCAAAAAAAAATTAAAATAAATAAATAAATAAATAAATAAAAAGGTAAATAAAAAAATACTCTTACACACACCTTAGGAACGGTATGGCAGAAAATTCTGGCGGTATGAAAACCTTGACTTTTACATACCGCGGTATACCTTGAAAACGGTTTTTGTCCCATGCCTAATTATGAATAAAAAATGCAGCAGGACATTAAAATACTGTTTATTTCTTTGCATTTTAACTGTGTGAACTATAAAATCATGGCTCTCCTCACGGTTTGGGTCTCATTTTGTGAGCCGACTGACAACAGTTGTTCGCTCCACTCTTTCTCCGCTGCTCTGCCGGCCACGCCCACTCCTCCCTCTGCCCGCAGCGCTCCACGCCCATCATGGAGCTTTCTTTGAAAAAACTCTGAGGTAGACTTGAACCGAAAGAGGGGGGCTTCATTCTTTAATAAATCTGTTTTGTTCAAATGCACCCAAATATATGACCTATATTCACTGAGAAATGGATAAAAATGGGGCGTAATTAGTATTCAAGTATTCAGACAGGTGCGTTTTTACCAGAAACTTCAACTATTAAAGAGCCCCTATTATGGGTTTTTAAGAATGATCTTCATCAGTGTGTAACACAGCTCTGAGTGCAGTGAAATGTCCAGCGAAGGCTTAAATCTGAAAGTGCACAGTGTTTAAAACTATTGATTCATCCATAAAAGAGTCGACTCATAGTTCCTCAAACGAATCGCCGTGCTTACGAGTCTTTAGCCGTTTCGGCATGACATGAACACGAAACATAAGCCCCGCCCATTTGTGGTGCGCAGACCAGGGAAGATTCAAAACCCGCTGACAACGGAGGATTCGTCGATCGTTTGTTAAAGGAAGGATCAGAAACGACTACTGATGTATGCAGGGGCAAACTGGCCATAGGGAGCACCGGGACATTTCCCAGTGGCCTGACAGTGCGTGTGATTAAAACGGTCACCTCATTGTTTTCTCCAGCTTGTAAATGATGTATTTAATTGTGTTTTGTAACTTTTAACCGCTTATAGTGTATCTGGCTAACTTGTATTCTCATATCGCGTCTAAAAGCTCGTTGTAAACGCGACGCGTTCCGCTTTGTTTACAGAATAAAATGCGTTTGTGAGCTCGTGTTCCTCTGCTGTTTGTCGTTGCTATGGCTACATCAGCTCTCCTACACACATGCGGCGGTCCTGTTTCATAATGGTTCAGCTTTTGCCGCTGTGTGCATTAATACTGCATGTGTGTTGCTGTTTTTCCTTCTGGTTAAGAATAGAGTGATATGCTGGGAGACCAGGGGGTTAGTTTCGGGGGTGAGGTGTCTGAAATACGGGCGACTCCCGGGAAAAACGAGTGTTGGCAGATATGCTCACGCACACACTATGACTACTTCAGTATTGATAAGCCGTGGTGGGCATTCTCTCACGCTGAATGATGTCGACCAATCGCAACAGACTGGGCGATCGGTCCAATCAGCGCAGTTTAGCATCGCGCTAAGGAGGAGTTTTGGAACAAATGAATCACTGAACGATTGATACAGGAGTCGCTGGGATAATGAGGTAAAAATAAATGCAGATTATAAGACAATATAAGTGTTTTTTGACCATGCATGCATATTAGCCTGCTGTTGGAGACCCCCAAAACCAAAATATAACCCTTTTTAATGTATAATAGGGGCTCTTTAATTAAAAACAAAAACAAAAAGTGATATTATTTAACACATTATACCACAGTTAAATCCATTTAGCAGTCTCCCCGCCCCACCAAAATAAACAAATCAGCATAGAACAATCCTGAAGGTGTTTCTGCACGTCTCCAGAGAATAAACCCAAGGATCTCTTGAGAAAAACAGCACTGAGTGAAGGACACCGTCTCCCCATTCCAAAAGAACAAAAAAAAAAACCTCTCAGCAGCTCTCATGACAAGAGGACGCTTTAATTATATGTGCGCGGAAGCTCCAAAACTACAATTTGATGGGTAAAGAGCAAACAGGTTGCGAAGCTAGTAATAAAACCCAACCAGAACTGTAAAGCGCAGCCCAGAAAAATAAGAGGCTGTCATTCTCCATTACGTGAAAGTGTTACAGCTGCCTCTCTGAATAAAGACGTCGCATAAACAAGTTAAAACAGCCAAGGTCCTTGCTTTCCATCGCTTTATATAATGGCACGACCCACCGTCCAGATCACAGGTGCAAGGCTGTGCCAGTGCCCATGAGGGGGATTTCATCTAGGATTAAAACAAGCGCTAATTTCATCCTGCCGCTTCCTATTATGTCTGAAAAACAACAACAGAATGGGAGGATTATTCAACAAGCGGGAAACATCTGTTTCAGACACGGGTTTTCCCTCTACAAGCAACAGATCTCAACAATTGCATTAGCGAATGCCTCAGAAATAGCACGTGTGTTCACTTTTCACACAGGAATCCAAGAACTTAGCTATGCTTCCATCTAGGGTTGGGCGATGTCGACCAATTTGGCATTGTACGTGTTACGTTCGAGTGCCGGATATTAAAGTCAACGGAGGCGAGGATCCAATTGCAGAGTTTTTAATAAGCAGTATGACAAATATCAAAAAGGGGCAATCCAAAAATCGTGGTCAAACAGACATTAGGTCATATGGCAGGCTGCAGGCTAGGATAATCAAACTTACAAGGCTGATCAAAACCCGGAAGCAAACTGGAAACACCGTAGACGATAACAAACAGAAAACAGATGGTAACAAGGAACAGAATAACAAGGTACGTAACGTATGGTAAGGATAATGTCGCAGTGTCGAATGAGCGTGTGTGTGCTGCTTATGAAGTGTGAGCGATCAGTCGTGATGGTCCTCCGCTGGTGTGTGTGTAATCAGTCATGATATGTAACAGGAGTGTGTGTGTGTGTGTTGCATGCCAGGGAATGTAGTCCAAACATGGCCGATCTGTAGTTCCCGGAAGCATGAGCGAACCAGCGATCTCCGACAGCGGAGAGAGAGAGAGAGAGAGAGAGAGAGAGAGATCGCTGGCGATCGTGACAGTACGATGTCTAATGTAAAGCATCGTGATGGCATCGTCATCATAGGCGGCGCTGAATTAATTATTTATAAATAATTAATTAATTCATAACGATTCCTACCGTTTCAACAAGCTGACCCTCATGGTCTTTGTTTACTCATAACCAAATCATTAATAAATAAAGATAAGTTACACACCGATGACCACCTGTCAATCACTGTTCCCGCAGGACTCTGGCATGAATAGACAGAGTGATCTGTGTCCTTATAACGGCGTCCACAAACTTGATTAATACGAAAGCTGCACAACCAACAGGAACCAACCAACAGTATCTGAGGTTTACGCTAACATTACTGAGTACAAGCGTGAAGCGAAAGACTGAAGCAGTGTACTGACGCTGAGACACGTTACCTGATAGATTCAAAAGACCGAAGAGTCGTTAGATAGAGACGAGATTAATTAAAGATCACGTTTAACAACTAGAGTGAGACGCCATCCAGCGAGACATCCTTGATCAACTGTCCCACCTGCACTGCTCTCTGGGGTTTAGTGCTCAAAGCACCCGCTGACTGCCTGGAGCTCAGACGTGCGCATATGCTAGTGCGCATGACAGAGTGTGTGTGGTCACGTGATGTGTGTTTTCAGTGGTATAGTGTGGACGGAGGGCTGTTCACAAATGCTAGATGTAGATCATTTTAGTTCAAAGATGCCATTTTAAAACTAAGATGTATTAAAAAGTAAACTGAGGCTCGTACACACCGGGGCGCTTATCGTTTGCGTTTATTGTCAGCATTTTACGAGACGTTTTTCTGCATTCAAACCCAAGCGATTTTCACTGGCGTCAAGCAGAAGAGTATGCAAAAATCACTCCTTGCCGTTAGATGGCGCTTAATAAAAACAGATAGACAGCGGGGCACAGGGTGGCGCTACACAAATTTAAGCTCCTGACACCTGCTTGGAAACAGTAGAAGAAGAGAGAAAGTTGACACGCTTGTTGTCAAAGAGCTTAGAATCACCAATCAATAGTGATTCCTTTGTTGAAGTCACTGGAGATTCAAACAATGTCTATGTCTCGTTTATCATACAGCACTTTTCGTTCGGATACCAGTGCAGTAAGCAGCTCCACGTTCATATCGCCTCTGGGCATCTGCGCTCGCATTGACAGTTTTGTGCTTGAGCGCCTCCAAGGGGTGTTTACTGTAACTTCAGCGGCTCCATACATGTGAACAAAAGTGGCAATCTGATTGGTGGAGAAGGTTATGATGCGGTGCATCAAAACAAAAAAACGAGAATGAGGCGTTTTTTTAAAATGACGATTTTGCGCCTGCCGTTTTGCGCGTTGATGTGCACGATCACATTGGCATCCTTTATTTAGTCACGTGGCGTTAAACCTCGACCGAAAACGCGAGCAAAAACCTTAAGAGTGTATTTTTCATAAGCAGGTTGCTGCTGCGATGGCACGGGGTGGAGGATCGACGATGGACGACGGCATCATCGATCAACCCAAACCTATTTCCATCCAACTATTTTGATGTGCATTTTGGAATATTGCTTTACGGAAATGCCAAGATACACATGCATGTTTACAACGTGCACAACAAATCTCCACTCTCCAAGAACTGTACTTATCCAGAGCGAGCAGAAGGGCTGCCAGAATCACTCTGGACCCCTCACACCCAGCACACTGCCTCTGTGAACTGTTACCTTCTGGTGGACGCTACAGAGCATTGCGCACCAGAACAGCCCGACACAGAAACAGTTTCCTCCCTCAGGCGATCCATCTCATGAACACTTGATTATAATAATCCTGGAACCAACATCACTACCTGCTATACACTTTTACACACACATACACTTATTTAACAACACACTTTACATGCCAATTTGCACATAACAGCTACACATATAATGTTGTATATAGTAATACACCTGTACATACACTTGTCCATCTGTATATTTGCATTTAACACTTCTATTTTTTGAATATATTTATTATCTGTTTTTTGTCCTGTCTCTGTAATTCTGCTGCACTGTAGAAGCTCTGTCACCAAAACAAATTCCTCGTATGTGTGAACATACCTGGCAATAAAGCTCTTTCTGATTCTGATCTTTCTGACTCTGAAATGTGTATTGCGAATTTAAAGCCAACTTTACCCCAGTGAAGGGTGAGCAGCTGAAACCCCATCACGTGCCTGTTAGTGTGTGACTTTTCTCAACGCAGCATTAACAGACTCGCTGACTCGGCAGAACACTCAACACAGGCGATGATGATGATGATGATGATGATGATGAGTGAGGAAAAGACCAATCAGAACTGCTGACAGAGTGCTTCGTGATGATGTGCTTTAGCAAGTAGTCATTTAGCTAACACTTTTATCCAACTTGACTTAACAGTTCACTTACTTGAGGTCAAGAGCACTCATAATGACCATGATGCATAACTTGTGCTTTAAAAGGCAGCTATTTTACCTCCTTTTCAAGATTTAAGATAAGTCTTCTGTGTCTTACACACACACATACTTCTGTGTACACACACACACACACACACACACACACACACACACACACACACACAGTTCTCCGGAAGAAAAGGAAATTCACACCCCGGGCTTTTGTTCGGAAAGCCTCTTTTCCCTCTTCTCCTGAACTTTCACGAGTTTACCCAGAATCCCCCCCGTCCCACTGTATTTCAGAGAGATCACGTGCTCTGGCATGAGATGGAGCGTGTCTGTGTGGGATACGCAGGCGCTGCCGGAGATAAGGTGACAGATTAACAGCACCTACAGCACTTCAGCTGCTGCCGTATCTGTGCCGGAGCTCACGTCTGTTCATCTGCATAAGAAAAGAGCTGGAGCGCTTCCATCGGTCCCGCTGAAGAGATCATTCAACCCCGAACTGAAAATTCTGCAATCATTTACTGATCCATCATTCCTACTATGGACGTCAACTGCTACCGGTTTCCAACATTCTTCAAAATAGTCTTCCTATGGAAGTCAATGGTTACCAGTTACCAACATTCTTTGAAAATTCCTTCTATGGAAGTCAATGGTTACTGGTTTCCAACATTCTTTGAAATATTCCTACTATGGAAGTCAATGGTTACCGGTTTCCAATATTTTTTGAAATATTCCTACTATGGAAGTCAATGGTTACCGGTTACCAATATTCTTTGAAATATTCCTACTATGGAAGTCAATGGTTACCGGTTTCCCACATTCTTTAAAATATTTTTACTATGGAAGTAAATGCTTACTGGTTTCCAACATTCATCAAAATATTCATCCTACTATGGAAGTCAATGGTTACCGGTTTCCAACATTCTTTAAAACATTCCTACTATGGAAGTCAATGGTTACCGGTTTCCAACAGTTTTCAAAATATACCTATGGAAGTCAATGATTACCGATTTCCAACATTCATCCTACTTGGCAAGTCAATTGTTACTGATTTTTCAACATTCATCGAATAGTCCTATTATGGAAGTCAATGGTTACCTGTTTCCAACATTTTACGAAATATTCCTACTATACAAGTCAAAGGTTACCGATTTCCAACATTCTTCGAAAAAGTCCTACTACTGTGGAAGTCAATGGTTACTAATTTTTAACATTCTTTGAAATATTCCTCTTATAAAAGTCAATGGTTACCAGTTTCCAACATTCTTTAAAATATTTTTACTATGGAAGTCAATGGTTACCGGTTTCCAACATTCTTCGAAATATTCCTATTATGGAAGTAAATGGTTACTGGTTTCCAACATTCTTCGAAATATTCCTAGTATGGAAGTCAATGGTAACCTTTTTCCAACATAGTTCAAAATATTTCTATGGAAGTCAGTGCTTACCGGTTTCCAACATTATTCAAAATATTCATCCTACTACAGAAGTTAATGGTTACCCGTTTTCACCATTATTCAAAATATTCCTATGGAAGTCAATGGTTACCCGTTTCCACCATTATTCAAAATATTCCTATGGAAGTCAATGGTTACCGGTTTCCAACATT
>CAIGQQ010038027.1:2081382-2109993 GCA_903798035.1 Danio albolineatus | reverse complement strand
ATGTCTTTGGACTGTGGGGGAAACCGGAGCACCCGGAGGAAACCCACGCAACCACGGGGAGAACATGCAAACTCCACACAGAAATGCCAACTGGCCTAGCCGGGGATCGAACCAGCGACCTTCTTGCTGTGAGGCGAACGTGCTAACCACTCGGCCACCGTGGCGCCACATTTGGCATATATATGTACATAAGTAAATCATTTAAGAACACGGAGCACCTACTTTAAATAAATATCCAATCTTCTAGCCATCATCTGGGGGAGGAGGAATTTAAAAACTTAATTGCTTGGGGTATAAATGATCATATTTTGCTATTTCTTACACACCTGGCAACACTGTATCGACGACCTGAGGCCCCGTTTACACTAGTGCGTTTTAGTTTTAAAACGGCGTTTTAGCATGAAAACGATCCGCGTCCACACTAGCGTTTCACCCAGCGTTTCTGAACATATCTCCGTCCACATTAATCCACCACAAACGTACATCACGTGATCATTCACGCACTCTGGGCATGCGTGTTCAAGTATAAACAGGAAGCATGTGTCTCGCTCGGCGTTCTAAATAGGGCTTACGCCGCTTGAAACGCGAGCGATTAGCGAGTGCTGGAACAGTAGCTTGCCTCTTGTGAATATATGCAGCTGTTGTAGTGAAAAAGGCAGAGTTTAACTGCACAATGGCGCCTAAAACGGACAATAGTGCAAACAACGCTCCCATTTCTGTGTCCATGTTGTTGTTTACAGTGAAGGCTGGTCTGTCGTCTTCTGAGGCGTTATAGTCATGTGATAGGGGCTTGACGAATAAGGGAAGGATACGCAATGACCCAAAAGCCCCAATCGAGTAGCGAATCTCAGCAGCGACGCCTCCGTTTTCAGACGTCTCCGTTTCCCCCATCCACACTGAGACGGAGCAGCAGCGCTTTAGAATGAACACGGCCTCTCCAGCGTTTCCAAAACGCTCCGTTTTCAGGGCTCGAAAACTCTGGTGTAGTGTGGACAGATGGCGTAACCGTAGCAGAACTTATGCGTTTTAAAACGAAAACGCATTAGTGTAAACGGGGCCTAAATCAGTCAACATCAACACATGATCATATTTTATTGTGGTAAAATAAGTGTAATCTAAAGGCCTTTGCCTTTCATATAAGCCACTTCTGACACCAAATGATCAACTAGAAGTCAAGTTATTATTAGGTCTTCTTAAAACTTGGATAGTTATTTCTTAGCCACAATTTAAAACAAGCAAACCCTAATTGTATGCATGCACATTTTACATACAAATCTTTAAAAACTATATTAAACCAAATATATGCACAACAGTCGGTCCACATCAGTGTCCTCACCATATATGGACTATAAATACACAGAGAACTTTTAGACAAACATTATTGTAAGGACCATAATTAAACCATATTGATAAGTAGAGTTTTGTTAAAAGTTCGGTCACACTTTATTTTGATGGTCCGTTTGTTGAATTTAAGTTACTAACTCTCATTAGATTATAAGTAGACTGTTAGGTTAGGGTTAGTGTAAGTTGACATGTACTTGCAAAGTTCCTTATAGTCAGTTAAATGTCTGTTGAATGTCAGTATCAGCAGATAATAAGCAGACAGTCTACTAATACTCAAATGGACCATCAAAATAAAGTGTTACCAAAAGTTCTATTGAGATGGATTGTTCATGACTGGATGCTTGTCCTTTTTATGGAAATTGAAGACAATTAAAGACCCGTTTACAATTATTTAAAACCCACAAGACAAAATCTGAGTGAATGTAAGACTTTTTAGGGCCTAAAACGTAGGGCGTACTCACACTATGCTATCCGATCCGTGCTCAGGCCCGTTTTCCGGATTATTTTAGAAGTGTGAGTGCGCTGAATCAGGCTCAGGCACGGTAAAGTTGGCCGGTCCTGGCCCGGTTGGAGGAGGTGTGCCTGAGCCCGGTTCACTTGGGTTTTGGTGCGGTACGCTTGTAGTGAGAGTCCAGAGTGCGCCTGAGCCCAAAACTGAAGAGGAGATGTGACTTTTGGGGACTGTTTGATATGGATTTATTAATCATTCTCACTGTTTAATGAACGCAAACTGTGGGAGATTATTAAAGACACAAACCCCTCACTGCACCACAGCTGCGCCTTAGTAAACCTTCTAATTCCTGCAGCACGAGGACGTCATGATTGTTTATGAGCGTCAGCAGTGGCTGATCTGTTCGGGGGAATATCTGACTGTGTGTCACTGCATATCAAACCACTGAAACCAGATAATGAGAGAAAGAAATCTCCACTGAAATCTCCGAGAGCGCTTCTCTTACACTGAACAGCGCATCATCGATGACGTAAGCGTGCTCAGGCCCGAATGTAATGTGAGTGCGGGCCGTCGGGGGAGACGGAAGGGGGGACAAGCGTGCTTTGGCCCGGTTAAAGGGAACTGTACATAGTGTGATTACGCCCTTAGCTTTTAAAATAAAATACATTTTAAGACCCTGCGGAGGCCCTGATTATGAGACCATGATCTTTCCTCCAACAACCTTTAACCTTTAAACTTTTGCCTTTTATAAACAATTTTAATAGATTGCAGTGCTATATTGTGTGGGTTGGTGTTGTATATTACGCTAAAAAAGCCTCATAATAAGCTGCCAGCGCATTTTCTGTTAGTTCACAGACTTCTTTCCCTATATATCATACATTTTATTATATCAAACGACTATAATGTCGATAAAAGTCACTTTGTTAAACTGTAGAGTTGAATTTTCAACATCAAAAGTCGACAGCAGAGATCAACATCCCATAAAGCACTTCACAAACATAAATAAACGAATAAATAAAATAAAAAAAACTCACTTAATTTTGTCTCATTATTTCTTAAAATTAGAAAACGCTTCTTGATTTATGAATTTATTTAGATATTTGGACTTGAAACAGGACAGAACTTTAAGTAAGAAGAGCATTTGGATGTCAGCAGTAGGTGGCACGATAGTAAAAAGCTATACGGAAATTAAAAAGAAGAAAAAAAGAGGTTTATTGGATTAAATAACCATGAGGTAATGCTTATTTCAGGACAATCCAGTGAATTAAATAATTCACAATGGCACTTCATCTTGGTTCACACTCTGTGAGGAGGATAAACATGCTTTGTGTGGAGCACAATGTGCTTTGTGTGCTGAATTACTGAGTGCCGAGAGCACGAAACCCAAGAGGTTCAACCCTAACACTTACACTGTGAAGACTGTAAATAACACCACGGCTGTTGCCAACGCATCAACAATATTGTGGATTTCTGTCATGCACACTGTTGAGCTTGTGTAGTTGAAAAATGAAAAAATGGTTCATTGTTTTATTTATTTATTTTCTATTAATTTTTTTCAAGTTAAGCAGTTGCAAACAGCTTATAAGGCCTGAATGTAAACAAGCGAATTAAAGTTGTTAACGTCACTAAATGTATTTTGTTTGTTTAAATTCAGCCCATATAAATAGTTTGCAACTGCTTGCCTTAATAAAGTTTAGTAAATCCAATGCATCTTTTTTAACACAATTTATTACAGTTTTTTTGATCCAGCAGTGAGTGCTGCTGTGTACAGTATATGTTTAACTAGAGCTGCGATTAGTTCATCTTCAGTTATTTTATGTTGTCTGATTTACTACAGTTTTACTACAGTTTTATTTATTAAACTTAATACTGTGTTATTTCATTGTGAAATGTTTTGTTCTGCACTTCTTGTGCACTGAATACATGTAGAATGTGTGTGTGTAGCGCGTTTGAAAAAGAAAAAACAGTTGCGCAAAAAAAAAACAATATCGCAATCGCAATATTTGTAACAAAAAAAACGCAATCGCAATATTTGTAACAAAAAAACGCAATCGCAATATTTGTAACAAAAAAACGCAACTAAATCGCAATCGCAATATTTGTAACAAAAAATAAAAAAATAATAATAAAAAATAATAAAAATAAATAAATTAAATAAAAAATTTTTTTTAAAAATTGCAATCGCAATATTTGTAACAAAAAAAATAATAATAATAATTAAAAAAATAAAATAATAATAATAAATAAATAAATTTTAAAAAATAATAAAAAATTCGCAATGGCAATATTTGTAACAACAAAAAAAAACGCAACTAATACGCAATATTTGTAACAAAAAAAACGCAAATAAATCGCAATATTTGTAACAAAAAAAACGCAACTAAATCGCAATATTTGCAACAACAAAAAAAACGCAACTAAATCGCAATATTTGTAACAACAAAAAAAACGCAACTAAATCGCAATATTTGTAACAAAAAAATGCAACTAAATCACAATCGCAATATTTGTTAAAAAAAAACGCAAATAAAAATCGCAATCGCATTATTTGTAACAAAAAATAAATACATAAAAAATAAAAAAATTAAAAAATCGCAATACGATTATTTTGTCCATATTGCAAAGCCCTACACGGAAATGACGGCTTTATCATGTGTTACATTATCATGTTGTATCTGAACAACATGTACATCACAACTGTAAACATCCCAGCACTGAAAACAACAGGATCAAACATCTGGGATCAAATAAAAAAGAGGATTACACCACAGATCTACCACAGCACATTATCATACAAACAGATAATTTCCCAAATCCACCCGACCTATGACTTCCATCTGTTCTTGATAGGCTGAAATAAACAAAAAAGGTCAAAAAAGCAAAACATCCATCCTGAGGCAGCAGCTGGTGAGCACTTTCTATAGCCTTTAAAGGGACACATCACTCAAAAATGGAAATTATGTCATCATTTACTCACATTATACTTGTTTTAAATCTTTATGAGACCCTTTCTTTAGTTAAACACACAACAAAAAGATATTTTGAAGAATGTTGTAGCCTCTAACTTCCATACTATTTGTTTTTTTTACAATGAAAGTCAATGGTTACCGATTTCGAACATTCATCAAACTATCTTCTTCAGTGTTTAACAGCAGAAAGAAACTCATAAAGATTTGTAAATCTTTAAAGTAAATAGTAAGTACATATTCATATTTTTTAGTGAACCATCCCTTTAACCAGAAATAAACACTCAGATCTGAAATAGGTCATGATAAGCGTGCATAATGAACATGAAAAACAAAAAAAAAGCATGTGCACGGGGGGTCTCCTCTCCATATATAATACCCTATAATCTGTTTGACCACCATCTGGGTCTACTTCATGATTTATGGAGTCTGAAAGAAGCAAACCATTGTTAAAGAGCCCCTATTATGGGTTATTGAGAATGATCTTCATCAGTGTGTGAAACAGCTCTAAGTGCAGTGAAATGTCCAGCTGAGGCTTAAATCTGAAAGTGCACAGTGTTTAACACTATTGATTCATCCATAAAAGAGTCGACTCATAGTTCTTCAAACGAATCGCTGTGCTTATGAGTCTTTAGCCGTTTCGGCATGACGTGAACACGAAACATAAGCCCCGCCCATTTGTGCACACGCAGACCCGGGAGATTCGTAACCCCTCACCCCGCCCACAAACAACAGGGGCGAGCAAAGGTTGCCAGATTGGGCAGTTTTGAATTTGATTGTGCAGGTAAAAACCTTTTGGAGAGGGTTTGGGCTGGAGTAAGTCAGCTACATCTGGCAACACAGAGAAGAGCGCTGCAGCAGACATGTGCTCAGCTGGATATTACTGGAAGTGTGCAGATGAACCAGAGATGAGACTGTGAAGAGTCAGTGGTGGAGGTTTATCTCTGCAGAAATGCCTCAGCATTATAGCCCAGCCTTGTGCTGTGTTCCCTCTGAGGAGCTTCTGAAATCTACACGCTTACAACGGAGGATTCGTCGAGCGATTGTTAAAGGAAGGATCAGAAAAGACTTGATGTATGCAGGGGCAGACTAGCCATAGGGAGCACCGGGACATTTCCCGGTGGCCTGATGGTGAATCTGGCCTGCTATCCAACAAGTGTGAGTGTGTGTGATTAAAACGGTCGCCTCATTGTTATCTCCAGCTTGTAAATGATGTATTTAATTGTGTTGTAACTTGTAACCGCTTGTAGTGTCTCTGGTTAACTTGTATTCTCATATCGCGTCTAAAAGCACGTTGTAAACTTGACGCGTGCTGCTTTGTTTACGGATCAAAATGCATTTGTTAACTCGTGTTCCTCTGCTGTTTGTCGTTGCTATGGCTACATCAGCTCTCCTACACACGTGCGGCGGTCCTGTTTCATAATGGTTCAGCTTTTGCCGCTGTGTGCACTAATATTACATGTGTGTCGCTGTTTTTACTTCTGGTTAAGAATAGAGTGATATGCTGGGGGACCGGGGGGTTAGTTTCGGGGGTGAGGTGTCTGAAATACGGGCGACTCCCGGGAAAAACGAGTGTTGGCAGATATGCTCACGCACACACTATAACTACTTCAGTATTGATAAGCCGTGGTGGGCATTCTCTCACGCTGAATGATGTCGACCAATCGCAACAGACTGGGCGATCGGTCCAATCAGCGCAGTTTAGCATCGCGCTAAGGAGGAGTTTTGCAACAAATTAATCACTGAACGATTCATATAGGAGTCGCTGGGATAATGAGGGAAAAATAAATGCAGATTATAAGACAATGAAAGTGTTTTTTGACCATGCATGGATATTAGCCTGCTGTTGGAGACCCCCAAAACCAAAATATGACCCTTTTTAATGTATAATAGGGGCTCTTTAAAACCATTCAGCTAATCTCTGATTCATATTTTTTATATAAAATAATTATATTCTTATCTATTATTTTTTATTTTTACCTTTTATTTATTTAAATTTTTGCAGTATTAATGCTGAAACGATACACTGTGCATCCCTAGTAAGCAATACAGTCTATAAATTCAATAAATTCTCACGTCCGACTGAGACAGAGGCCTGCTGGGAAGGCTATAGTCATCTGGCCTGCCCTTCTCCAGCCTGAAGGATGAGGGCCACAAAAGCCCGCCACGTGTTAATGACTGTATGCAAGCGTTTATGACCCTCCGCGCACTAAAGATGACATTAAGGAGCAATTACTCAGCACTCGCACAATAGACCAGACGATGATTCTGGCTGCAAAAAAAAAGACAAAGGAAGGGGTAAACACAGCAGATCGGCCCCCAGACCCGTGCCGCCGTGAAGAGTGGGTGTTGTTTGCACACACTTGGGTAATGAATCGCTGAGGTGGAGCAGGGATATCTAATGTTAGGGAAAAATCTCACATACTGCAATATACAGTAGCATTTCATTTTCGTTATCTAATATTTCCCAAATGATGTTGAACAGATTCAGGAATTTCTCACAGTATTTCCCATAATATTTTTTCTTCTTATTAAAGTCTTATTTGTTGTATTTCGAGCATTTATTCAAGCAAACGGAGGTGCTTTCATTTAAAGAGCGCCTGTTATGCAAAACTCACCTTTATATGAGAGTTGCATGTCAGCAGTGTGTGAATATAAGCAGCTTCTAATTGTAAAAATTATTAATTTTATTGTTTATAATCAGACTTGATAGAAACAGTCTGCAGAAACACTCTGATTGAAATTCTTCCGTATTATGATGTCATCAGAGGGGGAAAGCCCCACCCACTAGTGTCCATCTCTCACACATAAGCGTAGGACATTAGTCTTGTTTTTGAATCTGCCACTATGCTGACACACAGGCATTTGTAGCTCCGCCCCTTTTTCAAACAAGCTCAATCTCATTTGAATTTAAAGCGACAGTCTCCAAAACAGCATTATTTTTAATTAATCAATTAGTTTTATTTCAGCTAGAATAAAAGCAGTTCTTAATTTTATCAACCCATTTTTTAAGCTTGCTTAAGCAATATTTGTTTTGGATTGTCTCAAGAACAAACCACGGTTATAATCTAAATAATCATATTGTGATTTCTTGAACGAATATTGCGATTGCGATTTTATTTGCGATTTGTGCAGCTGCTTTTGCTTTTTCAAACGCGCTACATACACATTCTACACGTATTCAGTGCACAAGAGGTGCAGAACAAAACATTTCACAATGAAATAACACAGTATTGAGTTTAATAAATAAAACTGCAGTAAAACTGTCTTTAAAACAGACAACATAAACTTAATGAAGATGAAGTAACCTCAGCTCTAGTTAAACACATGCTGTACACAGTAGCACTCACTGCTGGATCAACAAAACTGTAATAAACTGTGTTAAAAACAGACGACATGAAGAAATAAAGATGAACTAACCTCAATTCCAGTCAGAACAATAAATAAAAACTAACGTAAATCAAAACCACCTATTCGCTTCTCCCGCTCAACTTCGTCATGCGCGGAGTGAGCTCTGATTGGTTAACATCTTTCTCCCGCTCAGCTTAGCTGTGATCGCCCGCTGTGCTGCGTCAGCTCTGATTGGTTAACATATTAAAATCATGCGCACAAGAACGTGAACAAAAATCTAAATAAATTAATAAATAAATTGCAGCGTTACGCGGTTTAGAAATTGCATGTGCTTAAATGGCGATTTTTGTGCGATTGCGATTAATTGCACAGCCCTAGCACAAACTAATAAGGCTAAACCTAGTACCATTGATGCACGGCAATGTTTTTTTCCAACATTTTAGACTATATAAAGGATTTTTTTCTTCTTTTTTTCTTATCTTCCTTCAGATTGAAATTGTTGATATGTCTGTTGCTCCCCCTTCCCTGTTTGTTTGCTTGAATGTCTTTTATTTTGTTACTCTAGAGACAATAAAATGTTGATTACAAAAAAATAACATCTTTACAACCAGGTATCAACAAAGCCTTGGACCTGCTGCTCTTTCCCATGAGGTTAAACTGAACACACACACACACACACACACACACACAGACACCTGCTCAACAACACCTCTCAGACTTCAAAAGACAAAGTTCTCTGTGTTTCAATGGATAATTACAAGCACCTTCACAAACTAAAGCCACAAAGGTGTATTCGGGGCTAAGGTCGATCCAGGTGTGAAGCATCGAGCATGGGAGTACATTTATTCAAGCAAACGGAGGTGCTTTAATTTAAACAGCACCTATTATGCAAAAATCACCTTTATATGAGAGTTGTGCGTCAGCAGTGTGTGAACATAAGCAGCTTCTAATAGTCAAAATCATTAATGTCATTGTTTATAATCAGACTTGATAGAAACAGTCTGCAGAAACACTCCGATTGACATTCTCCCTGGGTATGATGTCATCAGAGGGGGAAAGCCCCGCCCACTAGTGACAATCTCTCAAATATTAGCATAGGGCATTCGTCTTAATTTTGAGTCTGCCACTATGCTGACACACAGGCATTTGTAGCCCCGCCCTCTTTTGAAAAAGAGCTCAATCTCATTTGCATTTAAAGCGACGGTCACCAAAATGGAACATTATTGTTTTTATTATTTTAATAATAAACAGCAACTATGTTAGTTATTAATATAATTATTTAAAATACAGATCAGAGTAAACTATTTCTCACTATTTAAAGTGTTTACCCCTACACATTTACTTTTGACGCCCTTAAATGGGATTGGATGTTAATTAGGGGGTTCAAACCCTGATTTCAGTCGTACGAAAATGGAGGAAAATGGAAAAAAGGAGGCGTGGCACCCAACCCCACCCCTAAACCCAACCGTCATTGGGTGATGAGCAAATCGTACTAAATTGTCTGAATTAGATCGTACGAATTCATACGAATTAGCCACTAAACCAAAAGTTACGAATTGCCAGGAGATAGCGTTGATGTTACCACACCAGACCGCGACCAAGAATATAGAGCTGCACAATTTGGAGAAAATTCTATTCTAGCATATATTTTATTCAGTGAATGCTCTTCCGGCCGCAACCCAGTAGTAGAAAACACCCATAAACACACTCAATCACACACACTCATACACTACGGCCAATTTCAGTAATAGAGCATGTGTTTGGACTGTGGGGGAAACCCACGCCAACACGGGGAGAACATGCAAACTCCACACAGAAATGCCAACTGGCCCAGCTGGGACTCGAACCAGCGACCTTCTTGCTGTGAGGCCACAGTGCTGACCTCTGAGCCACCGTAATCGTGCAGGCCTACAAGATAATGCCCCATTTCTGCTCTTCCATGTCTTCAATTTTGAGTCTGCCACTATGCTGACACACAGGCATTTGTAGCCCCGCCCTCTTTTGAAAAAGAGCTCAATCTCATTTGCATTTAAAGCGACAGTCACCAAAATGGAACATTATTGTTTTTATTATTTTAATAATAAACAGCAACTATGTTAGTTATTACTATTATTATTTAAAATACAGATCAGAGTAAACTGTTTCTCACTATTTAAAGTGTTTACCCCTACACATTTACTTTTGACGCCCTTAAATGGGATCGAACGTTAATTAGGGGGTTCAAACCCTGAGTTCAGAGTACGAAAATGTACGATTTAAAAAAGGAGGCGTGGCACCCAACCCCACCCCTAAACCCAACCATCATTGGGTGATGAGCAAATCGTACTAAATTGTCTAAATTAGATCGTACGAATTCATACGAATTAGCCACTAAAGCAAAAGTTACGAATTGCTATGAGATAGCGTTGATGTTAGCACACAGGACCGCGACCAAGAATATAGAGCTGCACAATTTGGAGAAAATTCTATTCTAGCATATATTTTATTCAGCGAATGCCCTTCCGGCCGCAACCCAGTAGTAGAAAACACCCATAAACACACTCAATCACACACACTCATACACTACGGCCAATTTCAGTAATAGCGCATGTGTTTGGACTGTGGGGGAAACCCACGCCAACACGGGGAGAACATGCAAACTCCACACAGAAATGCCAACTGGCCCAGCTGGGACTCGAACCAGCGACCTTCTTGCTGTAAGGCCACAGTGCTAACCACAGAGCCACTGCTATTGTGCAGGCCTACAAGAAAATGGCTCATTTCTGCTCTTCCATGTGTTGTTTTGGGAGGTCTTCCATTGGGGAGGATCTCTCGTCCCGCTTACAGACCACATCACAGACAAGTGGGTTTGTTTTGAGAGTCTACAGCTTGCTCTCGATGTGCTGCCATAAAGAGATAAAGGTGAACGCAAACACAAAGTTCAGTCTGTCGATGTTATCAGTAAGCCGCTCCAAAGGCCAACCACACTCAAACCAGGAGAAAAACACACACACACACACACACACGTCTCCAACACACCACTCTAACACTCGAACCAGGTGAAAAACACACTGCTTGATGAGGCTGGCGCAAACAGAGCTCTGCAGCTAGCCTTCATGGCCACATGTTCTTGTCGTGTTTAATTGCTGAAGAGGGCTGCATGATACTGGGAAAATATGAAATATTGTTGACAAATTGTAGCTCTTCCAACAGGGAAATCCAGATAAATCAAGAACGCGTGATTATATGCTGTCATGACAATCCAAAAATGTGAGTATAATGAAAATCAATGGGGCAAAAACAGCCCCCAACATAACCAAAGGGTAATCAATTTGCCCAGAGTGTATTAGGTTTGGTTACCAAACCCAACTTATGTAGCCGGTATGGACCAGACCGAATCAGCATCTGAATTTGGGTGCCACTGGTGCTGCGACAAGGACATAAAAAGCATCAAGGGGTAGATCAAAAATAAACATAGGTACGCGTTGTGTCACACCATCGCTAAACATTTCATTCTAAACAACTCTGATACAACGTCGGCGATGTTAGAAGTTTGTTCTTCTTGCTAAGAGCAGTGGTTCTCAACTGGTTTGGCCATGGGACCCACATTTTTACATGGTCATCAAGTCGCGACCCAAATTTTTAGGAACTATATTTTAATTTTAGGAATTATAATGAATTAATTTGTATTTATTTGTTAACGTACACAAGTAGTGACATATAAATCATAAGAAAATCACCAAGGCTTACAAATAAACAATTTTTTTTATTGATTTCATTGGACAAAATGTATCAAATTATACAAATATTACAAAGTACGATTTCGCATTTCAAAATAAAAGTCCGGTATACGCATTTCAAAATAAAAGTCCGGTATGAGCATTTCAAAATAAAAGTCCGGTAAAGTCCAGTAAATAAGTTAAAAACTAATGTTTTACACACACTCCGCGACCCACTAAAAATGTTCCCGGGTCGCGACCCACCAGTTGAGAAACACTGGCTTAGAGAACGCAAGCACTGCCGCAAGGACCGCAGTACAGTGCATCCGGTGACGACTCCCTTCAGATTCATCAACACACATGATCGCGTTTGCTTAAACTAATGCCGAGTTCAGACTGCATGAGTTTAGCCCCGATTGTGACTCGCCGACAGGTTTTGAGAAATCAACGACAAATGCCTGAAACCACAGGCGAATCGGTGCTCGTTCACGCGAGTGACAATCACACAATATGAACTATCAAAGACGCAATCTGAGAGAATGGGCTTTAAACTTTAAACTTTAGTTGATGTGTAAAGCAGCCGTGTGAACATAAACAACATCTCTAAATGCAAGATGCTCAAAGTTCAATGCAAAGGGAGACATATACAAATACATCCTGGTTAATGATGTCATAAACCCTTTAGGTTACACCCTGTCTAGCGAAAAGACATGGCCAGATGTGCTGTAATGTTACAGCAGGACGCTTCCTGGTGACATGGAGCCCATCCGCAAATCTCAGCACATCATGTTAGCTGACCGATCAGAGCCTCTTGAGGATGGGCTTTTGGAGGAACTAGGAAATATGACTGCGATTTTCATGTCAGCTGAGTAGCTGTATATAATCAAAGTAAGATATCTGAACAAATAGCATGATTTTTCACAAATGAAGCATAAAAGCACATTGTTTTGCACCCCATAAACACAATCAAGCTTTAAAAATACACACTGGCCCCCCCCTTCTTTCAAAGTCTGCATGCATATACCCCATTGGCTACAAAACAAACCACTGTTGTCCAATGACTTGCTTAATTAACCTAATTAATCAAGTCTTTAAATTGCACTTTAAGCCGTCTTACAACCCAATAAACACTTTACTAAATATATTACTCATGTCTGTATTTAAACCAACCAGTATAATCTAATAAAACCTCATTTTAAAGTGTGACCAAGACTTTTCAGATGCCAATAGGAAGAACAGGAAGAACACATCCAAATCCAGCATTCCTGAAAAAGCAGTCAGCGCTGAAGCTCAAAACTACAGTAGTATGGTGTTACTCACTGCTTTTGCTGGCTCTGACTTTGGCCAGCAGTTTCTGTGTAGTGGCTAGATCTCCATTCTTGACCGCTTGCAGAAGATCCTGCTCTTTTCCCATGATCTCCACCGGCCAGAATGTCCCGCAAACCAGTCCTTTACACCTCCATGCAGCCGTCCCAGAATCCTCCGCTTCAAAGGAGGTGACAGCCAGACGTCTGAGCGAAACCGCAAAGGCGACCAGATCTAGTTTTTTCCCCCCTCCGACACTCACGTCATCAAAATCAGCAGAATCAGCGTCTGCTCCGGCTCTCTGAACGCCTGGTTACGGATGCGGAAGAAAGCCGGAGAAAATGGAAAATCTATTATTTTGATGATGATGATGATGATGATTCGACGTGGGCTTTTAACGCTCTGGAGTTTCCACAGTGTTCTCCGAGGCGGCGGATGCTGGGGTTTAGGAAGGTTGAGAGGATTGGAGCAGCTAAACCTGAAGAAGAGGAAAGTTTGAAAATGGAGTTAATACACTGCAAATAATGCTTTAATAACTTAGCCTTTTGTCTAAATATCTAAAAAATTCTTAAAATCAAAAATATCGTCCTGTTTTTTAGAAATAATAGTCAAAATTAAGTGAGTTTTACCTTAAAAGAAGCTACATATTATGCCAACAGTGTGAGCAAAACAATCTTGCTTTTGCTTTTAAATAAGTTTATTTTACTTACCCCATTTTACTTTTATTTTTATAATTTAAAATTAAAATTTTTCAATTTTTTTTATCACTTGCTTTTGTTGATATCTCAGACAGTTTTACCTTTTAAAGTTAAATATTAATGACAACAGAACATGGGTCGCTCTACAATTATAGTTTTATTATGAGAAGAATAAAAGTAAAACAGTACACTTACTAAACAATATGATGTTTTTTTTATTATTTAGCCAGCTCCACAATTCACACATTACTGTCTGGCTAGTTTCTGTCCTCTACTTATGCTAAAAAGGCAATAATGGTCCAACATTCCCGACCACTATCACCAATAAAGCCTAGAAAAATTGTACTTTTTACATTATTGGTTTGCTAAAATTACATTATTTTACCACAACAACCGTTAAAACAACGGTAAAGTTTGATGACCCACTAAAAAGTAATTCATTGTATTTTCTACAGACGCATACTGTTAACGGTAGATTTCTGCCAACCACAGCTGCCAGCTTTTACCATAATTTTACGCTTCTCTTAATTATAACGTAAACTGAAAAACATCTCTACCGTATTTTTAAAGGTAGATTTCTGGCAACCACAGCTGCCAGTTTTTTACCGTAAATTTTACGTTTTTTGCTACCGTAAACTAAAAAACATCTCACCGTTTTTTTAACGGTAGATTTCTGCCAACCACAGCTGCCAGTTTTTACAATATATTTTACAGTTCTCTTAATTCTAACGTAAACTGAAAAACATCTCTACCGTATTTTTTACGGTAAATTTCTGGCAACCACAGCTGCCAGTTTTTTACCGTAAATTTTACGGGATTTTTTATACAGTGTGTAAAATTGTTTTGAATTCAAAATTGTAACATATCCATCAGTGTTAAACCTGTGAATACAGGAAAAACAGTGTAATTTTGTACCTGGGTTTTTCAGGTTTTTCCAAACTTTTTAACAAAAAATTCCTTCTTTCCCACGGCTGTTGCAATTCTTATACTTTTTGTATAATTTATTTTAATGATTATAATAAAATTATAACCGTTCAAGATTTTTTTTTTTAAATCAAACTTTGATGCCACACTTGCTTTTGTTCATATCTCAGACAGTTTTACCTATTAGAGTTAAATATTAATGTCAACAGAACATGGGTCGCTCTAAAAATATAGTTTTATTATGAGAAAACTTTCCCAGTGATGGGTTGCAGCTGGAAGGGCATCCGCTGCGTAAAACAAATGCTGGATAAGTTGGCGGTTCATTCCGCTGTGGAGACCCCGGATTAATAAAAGGACTAAGCCGACAAGAAAATGAATGAATGAATGAAAGTAAAACAGTACACTTACTAAACAATATGATGCTTTTTTTATTTTTTTATTTAGCCGCTCCACAATTCACACATTACTGTCTGGCTAGTTTCTGTCCTCTACTTATGCTAAAAAGGCAATAATGGTCCAACATTCCTGACCACTATCACCAATAAAGCCTAGAAAAACAGGCCATCAGTATACTGTAAACCGACAGGTCTTTTCTAGTAATTTGTTTCTTACTATTAGTTTTGTAACTATTAAATTGTTTTGAACTCAAAATTGTAACATATCCATCAGTGTTAAACCTGTGAATACAGGAAAAACAGTGTCATTTTGTACCTGGGTCTCCTCTTTTAGCTTTAACAAACTCATCCCTCAGGTTTTTCCAAACTTTTTACCAAAAAATGTCGGCTGTTGCTATTTCTATCCAAGAATTATTGATCATCTGATTAACTCTATGATCAAGCATGGACGGATAATACCCGTTTCAGACAAAATGTCTTCCAAGTGAACTCAAATCAAACGCGGCGCACACAAACTGTTCGCTCGAGTCTGAAAAAAAATCATGCTCGCTGCCAGCTAAAATCATGTCGCGCGCACCCAAAGCGAACCTGCAAATACAGCAATGACGTCACATTCGCTGCGCACACTCAATCGAACTAGCGGACGCGTCGAGCATAAACCAGGCTTTAACCAGATAGAGTACAAGCAAAAAAACACAATTAAATACAGAAATTGGTGGGGGGGAATATGCAGGAGGGCTGATAACTCCTGCTTTCCTGCTATCTACACACCCAAAGGACTGAGTGTGTAAGCAAAGCAGCAGCTCTCAATAGCAGTAATCTAGTCCTCTTTGGTTTCCCTCAGGGCCAATAGAGTCTTTACGCACCGACGCTTTAATGCCAAACCGCTGATAACCGTGTGAGCTTTCGCACAAGGGTGGAGCTCTGATGTTATGATGGAGTTAAATATGTTTTGATTGCGCTTTACGAGCGTGTTTACAGGCGCTGTTTACTGCCAGAAAAAGCCACAGGAGGAACAGGACAGGTGAACTCGTGAACAGGTGTAACAGTTGGACGAGCCCGGTAATCTGGCCTCGTGTTGACAACCGCTATTCTGATTATACAGAGATGGAAAATCATTAATTGTGGTTTAAGTACACTGTAAAATGTAATAAGTTGACCTTACTTAGAAAAATTGAGGAAACCGATTGCCTTAAAATTTCTAAATAAAGTAGTGTATTAATTTTAAGTGAGCATAACTTTTTAAAAAAGTAAACTTCAGTACCATTGACTCAAAATAATTACTTGTGTTCACTTCTTAATAGTGTTCACATTACTAGGAAAATATTAGGAAACCAATTGCCTTAAATTATCAAGTAAGCTGAACTAAAACATTTAAGTAAGACGAAAACCAATACCTACACTTCTAAAACATTTTTATTGTCTAAATATTGTACAGTGTATCAAACAGACATCAATCAGGCATGACATCAATCACCTTAAACACTCTATACACATCTTTAAACATGCAGTTATTATACAAATAATTTATAATATAATTTATTATATAATCATATAAATATAATTTAATTAATATATTGATATAATATATTAATATATTTATGAATGCATAACTTTTGAACATCAAAGAATTGAAAAAGCTCTCAGATTTGTTATGCTTGTCTGATTATGCTGAAGTTTTCATTCTTCCTCCTGTTTCCTCAGCTCCCTCATCACCGCTCTCTATTATTAACATGCTTTTTACACTCAGTTGTAAATACATATTATTGTAAGTCAAGATTACTTGAATCTATTAAGTTTAACAACTTAATGCGCTAAAAAGTTGGGATTACTTGTTTAAATATAGTAAAGTGAACAAACTTATTCATAATAGGTTAGCTGCGCTTAATTTTATTACTGAGAACAGCTATTCTTTTTACAGTGTAGGGCAGAATGATGGCTCGGTGGTTAGCACTGTCGCCTCACAGCAAGAAGGTTGCTGGTTTGAGCTTAGGCTGGGTCAGTGGTCATTTCCGTGTGGAGTTTGCATGTTCTCCCAGTGTTGGTGTGGGTTTCCTCCGGGTGCTCCGGTTTCCCCCACAGTCCAAAAACATGCACTGTGGGGGGGAAACCGGAGCACCCGGAGCACCACACCAACACGGGGAGAACATGCAAACTCCACACAGAAATGCCAACTTACTCAGCCGAAACTCGAACCAGTGACCTTCTAGCAGTAAGGCGACTGATCTGTATCTTAAATATTAAGGTCCCACTTTATATAATGTGGCCTTAACTACTATGTCCTTACATCAAAATATGAATACAACGTACTGAATGTGTTCATAATGTATTGCTGAACACTTCCGGTACTTTTGGGGTTGAATCCTGGTCAGGTTATGGACAGTTGTGGTGGTATGGGTAGGTTTAAGGCTTGGGCTAGGTGTAAGAGATGATCTACAGTATAATTATAAATGTACGTAACTACAGATGTAACTACATACAGGAATTTAATCAAGCATGAGTAGAGTGTAAAAGCATGTCTTTACACAATAGGTACATTGTAACGAATTATTAATTTCAGTGTAAGTGCATATTAGTTAAGGCCACTTAATATAAAGTGGGACCAATAATAATATTCATTTTCCTTTTTGGCTTAGTCCCTTTACTAATCTAGGCTCACCACAGCGGAATGAACCGCCAACTTATCAGGATATGTTTATGTTATACTTCCAGCTGCAACCAATCACTGGGAAACACCCATACATAGGCCTGTCACGATATCTATTTTTCGTTGTACGATATATTGCATCAAAATGTATTGCGATAAACGATATTATTGACATTTTAAGACCATTTTAAGCTGCTCATTATATAATGCCAGAATGACAATATAATATCATATGCAAGTACACTCTTTTAAAGAACGCATCATATTTTATTCTAAAGAATATTTAAATTAATTACAGTCATTTTAACTATTTAATAATAAGCATTGGAATCAGAATGTGAAAGTAATAATAAACGTTAACAAAAAAATGCAAGGTAAAAAGTAACAGAGGTTGCTATATCTGCTACCAGATCTATTTTCAGTTGTCAGACACCCACATCAAAATATACTTTAGAAATCTATGGTAAATACTACAGTGTTTTTAACCATACTGACACTGACACCTCCAATAGAGATAGAGAGGTTGTGCGATCAGCTCAAATGTTGCAAGAATTGGTTTTTACGTATGGGCGATATTTATTGCATCACCAAAAATTATTGAGGTCATGTCCATGTGTTGTGCGATTAGTCGATATATTGATTATTGAGACAGGCCTACCCATACATACTCATTCACACACACACACACACTACGGACAATTTTAATCATACAAACACATTTGATCACCCCTATAACGGCTCATACCATTACCATAATCGTGTCAATCAATCTGTGCATGAAAAAATGCATACAACAGCGTGAAACTGGCAGATCTAGAGCCCCGATGGACATCGTACATGCTCACAAGACACTTTCTCCTAACATGAAATAAAAGTTTGGCACTAGTATCAACTGAGAGACTAAAATTACTGGTTCTTTAGAGAAAAAATTTCATTTATACATATATATATATTTTACTTTTTCATTGTTATTTGAATAATAATAATAATAATAAAATAATTATATTTAATACAATTTTTCATTCGTAATTACATGTTTAAGTATATATAAGAAGGTTGCTGGTTCGAGCCTCGGCTGGGCCAGTTGGCATTCCTGTGTGGAGTTTGCATGTCCTCTGGAATTGCTCACATGTATTACTGTAAACAAATCAGTTTGTAGGTGTTAATAAAATACAATTAATTGGATCAGCTAAAATTGTCCATAGTGTATGTGTGTAAATAAGTATATGGGTG
The DNA here is from genome assembly GCA_903798035.1 of Danio albolineatus. Lineage (NCBI taxonomy): Eukaryota > Metazoa > Chordata > Actinopteri > Cypriniformes > Danionidae > Danio > Danio albolineatus. Next base: position 2,090,981 of record CAIGQQ010038027.1, on the reverse strand, counting down.
TTTCCCAGTAATGGGTTGCAGCTGGAAGTGCATCCGCTGCGTAAAACACATGCTGAATAAGTTGGCGGTTCATTCCACTGTAGTGACCCCAGATTAATAAAGGGACTAAGCCAAAAAGAAAATGAATGAATGAATGAATGAATGAGTATATATATTTGGTAAACAAAATATAGAATTATATAGAATAGTACAACTACTGTTATTACGTTAATGTGACAATTTGGTTTAGGGTTAGGGTAGACGTTATTAAAATACAATAAATGTGAAATTCAATAAATAATATAAATAATTATCGTAACTTTCAGCCGCAACCGTATCTAATCTATTAACGACCCATCTGTGAGTTTTCAAGCTATATTGTTTACCATATTAGCTATATTTATTACATTGTTTACCCATAATCCATAGTTATAACACATGTGTGCCAAACTAAACATACAACATTTCTTCATAACACTATACAATCATAATAAATCACGCAGAATGTGCTGTTAGTTGAAGATTTAATAAGTTTATATTAGGGCTGTGCAATTAATCGCAATCGCCAAAAAAAAAAAAAATTCGTGATTTAAGCACATGCAATTTTTAAATCGCAACGGCTGCAATTTGATCTATTAATTTATTTAGATTTTTGTTTACGTTCTTGTGTGCATGATTTTAATATGTTAACCAATCAGAGCTGATGCAGCACACCGGGCAATTACAGCTAAGCTGAGCGGGAGAAAGATGTTAACCAATCAGAGCTCACTCCGCGCACTGAAGTTGAGCGGGAGAAGCGAATAGGTGATTTTGATTTATGTTAGTTTTTATTTATTGTTCTGACTGGAATTGAGGTTAGTTCATCTTTATTTGTTCATGTTGTCTGTTTTTAACACAGTTTATTACAGTTTTGTTGATCCAGCAGTGAGTGCTGCTGTGTACAGTATGTGTTTAACTAGAGCTGAGGTTACTTCATCTTCAGTTAGTTTATGTCGTCTGTATTAAAGACAATTTTACTACAATTTTATTTATTAAACTTGATAAAATCGAAATCGCAATATTCGTTCCAAAAATCGCAATATGATTATTTTGTCCATATTGCACAGCCCTAGTTTATAGTGAAACTTATATCTTTTAAGTTGTTTGTGTGGACTTGTGTACTGTACAAAAATACCCAAAGAGGTTTCCGTCAATGCTTTCAATCGATTTTATCTTATTTACCAAAGTTATACAAGTGCTAATTTCACATCTGTCACATCCATAATGAGGCATTCTCCTCATAAATGCTCAAATAAAATAGTCTTTGTTCTCCATCTCTCATCATTTAGATTTGTTTTGTTTATTTTGGTTGTCCATTTTAATAAATTTCTACAATATGAAGTACGTTTTACTGTAAACTCGCATACTTTTTAATTGATTTACTGATATCTTTCTGATCCCTTAACACTGCTGTTTTTAAAAATACAAGCAAATGTTTCATTATACTGTTATCATAAACATCCTCTGTGAATTTACGTGTCAGGTTTTTACAGCAAACAAGCATCCATAACGCTGGAATTGCTCACATGTATTACTGTAAACAAATCAGTTTGTAAACTTGTTTACACTTTAATCTATTTTAAAGACATCTAAACGAAAGAAAACCCCTATGGTGACCATAATGTGACCCAAAAATACTACATTTATGGTTACCATAGCTGAGGTATATTGATATTAGCCTCCGCTGTCATCAAAAACAAAAAAATAAACAAAGCTTCTCACGCTATCTTGCTTAATTACTAAAACAACAAACACTGTATAGTTGCAAAAACATTAGTTATTTACTATATTCTCTTTTAGAAAACTAGAAAAATAAAACAATAACTCGGTGAAATGTGGCAAATCAAACATTAGCGCCTTACTATCGAGTTAAACAAACAAAACTACAACTGAGTTGTACAAATATCTTGTTTTAGATACTAAATAGACAGTATTTGACTTTAATTAACCACATAATACTTCTTAAAGAATTAAGATGAACTCACTTACCATTGTATTAGCGTGAAGTATTAATTTTCGTTGTCATAACAGCGGCTCCAGGATCACTCCTCAACAAACAACAACGAACTAACTCAAAAAGTCACCTTCAGTCAACTTTTTAACCCATAAAACACACTTCTCCATCAGTATGAACTCTGCACTCGAGCTCCGAGCTTTATTAAGATGTTTTTTCGCCAGTCCGCGTCGATAATCTCCAAACTGAGTGTTGGCGCTGATTTGCATGTGAGTGTTTTGAGAGCTCCAGAGGCGGCAGCGGGGTGAGCGGAGCGCAGAGCCGAGGATTGGACCTCCCACTGGGGGGAGGAGCAGCGGCAGACCCGCCGCCCGCTCTGGAGCAGCTGCTGCGCCGCTCTACCGCCCTCTGGGACCGATAGAAAGTGTTGGATAACACAAAAACTTTAGGGACAGCTTACTAGTACCGGGTCCACTTTTGCCTTCAGAAATGTATTAATCCTTCTAGGCGTAGATACAACAAGCTACTGGAAATATTCCTCAGAGATTTTGCTCCATATTGACATGATAGCATCACGCAGTTGCTGCAGATCTGCACATCCATGATGCGAATCAAAGGTGCTCTATTGGATTGAGGATCTGGTGACTGTGGAGGCCATTTGAGTACAGTGAACTCTGACTATGTTTAAATCGACATCAGTAATCGAATTATTTGACTTAATCTAATTAAGACAATAATATGATTAAAGTGTTTATGTGTGTACTGCACTTCAATAATCCGACTAAAATCGGCATACTCCAAATGTCTTAATTCGATTTCTCTTTAGTTCGATTATGACCTTAATCGGATTAAATTAATCAAAAATCTCCGTTTACATGATAAATTCTTCATTAGAGTATTGTCTTAATCGCATTATAATCGAATTATTGGTGTCCATTGGTGTTCTGTCCTATATTTACCCAGCAATAGGGTTAAAAACAACCCAATTTGGGTAGTTTTCAACACTGTGTTTTTTAGAGTGTAATTTGCATTTTCGATGTTTAAAAAAAATACATTTTGTGTCCATCTCAGTGTTCTGTAATGGTTCTGGTAAGCACTGATGGAAAGAGTTAGATATACAAAAAGTATACCTATTTACTATAAATTACTGTAGTGCAGTGGTTCTCAAGCTTTTTTCTCCAAGTACCACCTCAGAAAAAAATTGTCCCTCCAAGTACCTCCATAATAACCGGTATTGAAGTACAGTAGCGTAGTAGGCTTTATTAAGCAGCTAGATCAGTTCAAAACCGAGGCAGATTAATTCTTCTAATTAAGAAGATTTATTATTGTCAGCCCCTTAATTAAAAGGTTTAACCTATTAAAATAATTTTACTGATCACATCAGTGTTATCGTACGCATCAAAGGGTTAAAAGTGTGTTTTAATTATTCAGCAATTCCTCCACGTACCACTAAAAGGAAGCTTGTGTACCACAGTTTGAGAACCACTGCTGTAGTGTTTATGTGGGTAACAAGAACTTGTGTTTGATTATCATGATTTAGTTGTGTATAGTAGATTTTTTGTTTTAAAATCGAATGAGGAAAAAGCACTTTTACACCGCTCAGATCCTTTAACAGTCGCTCAACTCAGATCATTTGGTTTCGGCAGAGTTGTTTTAAATGTTATTTTGGAAATGCGAGGTCATTTCAGACTCTGGTACTCTGGTAAAAGTGAGCACAGTTTGAGAAATTCCTATTGAAATACTAAAAGGGGCGTGTGAAATTACTGGGGGGGGGGGTTCTCTGGAGAACAATTAAAGGAAGTCTATTTGCTTCTTATTTCTTCACAATGTTAAACAGAACTTATTTGTTTTCTGTATTTGCTGTTAGTAAATTTGTCCATTGCTCATCCAAAATATCCATTCTTCTAGCATGCAGTGTAGTGATTTAAAGAAACAGTTCATCCAAACATGAAAAGTCATCCTGAAGGTTTTCTTCAAGATTCTTCAAGATATTTTGAAGAATGCTGGGGAAAAGCAGCCATTGACATCCATAGTAGTTTTCATCCACCTCATTTTGAATTATCGCATAAAAATAGATGCCGATTTTCTCAGAAAACATATTTCTAAAGGTGCCGTTGACTTAAGATTGACCCCAGGATGTTGGTAACAACCAAACAAATCCACATATGCAAAAATAAATAAATAAAATTAGTTTACAAATGAAGTTATGTGTAAGAATATGATGCAGTGAAAAGGTATTGATTTCCCAGTGATGGGTTGCGGCTGGAAGAGCATCCGCTGCGTAAAACAAATGCTGGATAAGTTGGCGGTTCATTCCGCTGTGGCGACCCTGGATTAATAAAGGGACTAAGCTGAAAAGAAAAAAAATGAATGAATGAATGAATGAATGAAAAGGTATTGAACATATGAAGAAAAGAAGGCGTAGATAAAATGACGCAGGGAAAAAGTATTGAACACATGAAAAAGGGAAGGTGTGTAAAAGCATGGAAAGCCCACACAGCAGCTGAAATCTCTCAGCAGTTCTTCATCAACCCTCTGCCCTTCCTCAGTGTAAATGACATCAGCTGCTTCAGTCTAACATCTACATTAGCAGGAGGATGAAAATGAACCAATTTCAGAAACACGATGATCCAAAACACAACCAAGGAAACTCTCAGATGCTTTCAGAGAAAGAAAAGCTGCAGAATGTCCCAGCCAATCACCTGACCCGAATCCAATAGAGAATACACAATTCAAATCTATATCAACAGCTCCTTTAGAAACGTTATTCAAAAGCATGACGTGTTCAACACATATTCTCCCCACTGCACAAGTCTTGTGGTTCTGCATCCTTTCACCTGCTCCCACACTGATAAGGGCGAGCGCTGATCAAAGCACCAGGCCCTGCTATCACCTTCCGGATGTCCCACAAACAGATGCTGCACACCTGGGGCCGTGGTGAGCTTAAATAAAGCGGTTACTTCCTATCACAGCGATCACAAGCTTAATCACAGGGTGAAAATGCCACCTCAAAGCCAAACAAGAGCTCATTTTGCTCTGAAGACTTCAGCTTTTATAGAGTAAGAGATGTGACTGCATTAAGCAACGTTTATTTTGAGAACTATCAAGCGAGGGAGATATACAGTGGGGGAAATACGTGTTTTTTCCTGGGAATAATATTTCTAAAGGGGCTTTTGACGTGGAATTGAACCAGATTTTGGTTAAATCCAACAATACAAACATAAAAACAAAACAAATCTGAAAATGATGAGCTGAACTACTGAAATGTGTTTAATACTTTATATAAAAGGCTTTCTTGGTGACGGCAGCTTAAAGACGCCTCTCATGTGGAGAATGAAGTCACATGCATTGCTCAGGTGTGAGTTTCTCACAGACTTCAACAGAGTGTGTAAATCTTGATGCTTCTGTGGGTCTCGTCTATCAGATCTGAGCTTTATTCTGTATTCTCTATTGGGTTCGGTTCAGGTGATTGGCTAGGCCATTCTACAGCTTGATTTTCTTTCTCTGAAAGCATCTGAGAGTTTCCTTGGCTGTGTTTTAGACTGAAGCAGCTGATAATCATTTACACTGAGGAAGGGCAGAGGGTTGCTGAAGAACCATTGAGAGATCTCAGCTGCTGTCTGGGCTTTCCATGCTTTTACACACCTTCCTTTATTCATGTGTTCAATACTTTTTTCTCTGCGTCATTTCATTTTATTACACACAACTTTATTTGTAAACTAATTAGATTTGCATTTATAGATAGTCCTGGGACAATTGTAAGTCAACAGCACCCTTAGAAATATGTTTTCAGAGAAAAACGTTGATGTGTTAAACCCTTATTTCCCCCACTGTATATCTTATATATAAGAGGCTGGCTATATGCACACACTGCTGCCACACAACTGTGTTTAAACCCCTTATAAAAGAGACTTTTGTGTAATAGATCCTATTTATTTAATGCACAATTAGCAAGTGCTTATTTGATTATTAACCTCTTAAGCTCCTGGGCTATTTTGGGTAATTCCGCCTGAATTTGGCCTTCCGATTTAAAAAGCTTCCCATACCCACAAGCAGAGGAGTAAATACAAAAGTTTGGTATCATTGGAAAGGAAACCCTTTGAAATTTCACAAAATACTGTTGAAATTGCTAACAATTGTTTTATATATTGTCTGTGTTACAATAAACACACACAAAAAAGGCGCTTTTTTTTTACATATAAACTGAAGTTTGAAAGTGTGAAACTCAGCCCTTGAGTGCTCCAGCGTCCTGCAATTAAATTTATTTATTTCCAGCTGATGTCAGCAAACACAAGAAAAAGGAAATTAGTCTTTAAAATAATGTATGTAGGAGTTATTCTATTCCAACTGCAAGGAGGAATAGAATTTTTTAATTTTTTTATTTTTAATTTTATTTCCGCCAACCTAATTTTGAAGTCTCCCTATACCCAAATACAGTACAATATATCCAATATCTCAATGTCATTTTACAGAAATCCCTTTAAAATTACAAAAACAACTGCTGTAAGTGATAAATATTATTAGATATGTTGTCTGTCCTATGATGAACCATCTCAACACAAACCACTTTTAGTTTTTTTGTCCCAAAGCCCGTTTTAGAAAGTGTATAACTCAGGCCCTGTATGCTCTATCAAACTACAGAGAGTTTTGATTGTTACCAGCATATGTCAGGAGACACTAGAAAAAAGAATTTTGTCTTTATCATGTAGTATGCAATAATTATTTAACCTAATCATATTTTCCCGAATTTTGGAATATCATGACCCTAATTTGTTGTGTTTGGCACTTACGAGACATAGCAGGGCATTACTCAAGCACACAACCTCAGAAAACGCTGAAAATGGGCTCATTTTGTCGCGGAGAAAGGTAAAAGACGATACAGCTTGTTTGGCTATCTGTGTCATTAGCTGGCGCTCATGGAGCAAATAATCAATCATTTCTTTTGTATATTTACAAAAAAGGAGTTTATACCTTATGATTCATTCGAAGATGATGGATAAGTGATTGTAAATCAATAAAAATAATGGTGGATCCTTGTTGTTGGGAATGAGAGCTTTCATTTGATGTATGACTTGCTCATGTGTGTCATATATGAGCGATATGAAAAATATGCATACTGAACCATGTACACAATCGGAGCGGTCAACATAGTGTAAATTAAGTGTAAAATAGGAGTAAATAACTTCGTTACAGTACAACAAATATCAAAGTGACGTATATCGGTTGAAAATAGACATTCTAAGCTTTCACTCAGTGGGTCATATGGTGTTATTGATACAGAAAGACCTCTTAAAAACTATAGTTATTCTCCTGATGACGTCATGTTGTGCCCAAAATCGGGCACGCAGAGTTTAGTTCTTAAAAACTAACTGAATGTGAACAGCTATTTACTCATCTCCCTTGTACAAACAACATCCCTTAAAATAAAACTGAGAAATGCAAAAACCCTGAATATTCATTGCTGGCATGTTTTTTTCTTCATGTTATCCTGAACAGACGTTTCCTTCAGCTTGAGCTTTATTGAATTATTTTTTTCATTTGGGGTGTGAAAGAGCATTTCTTATACATTTATCAAAACCAGAAGTTTGTTTTATTTTGTTTTATTTTATTTTATTACAAAAAAAGCAAGCCTGGCCCAGATGAAACAACAAAAAACAAAATGCAAAACTAACATAACACATTAATTTCTATAAATAGTAATAAAATAACACATTTTAAAAGAAGTAGCACAAAACTTTGTGTGTGGTTATATATACTACCTGAAAAAAGTCTTGTCGTCAATCCCAGTTGTAAGAGCAACATAATAACTTGACTACTAGTTGATCATTTGGAAAAGTGTCAGAAGGTCAATTTTTCCCATGAATCATCTGCTGATCTGCATCCCAATCATCACCAATACTGCAGAAGACCTACTGGGACCCGCGTGGATCAAGATTCTCATAGAAATCAGTCAAGTTTGGTGAAGGAGACATCATGGTTTGGGGTTACATTCAGTATGGGGGCGTGCGAGAGATCTGCAGAGTGTCTGCAACATCAACATCCTGAGGTATCAAGACATTTGTGCTGCCCATTACATTACAAACCACAGGAGAGGGCAGATTCTCCAGCAGGATAGCGCTCCTTCTCATACTTCAGCCTCCACATCAAAGCTCCTGAAAGCAGAGAAGCTCAAGCTGCTCCAGGATTGGCCAGCCCAGTCACCAGACATGAACAGTATTGAGCACGTCTGGGCTAAGATGAAGGAGGAGGCTTGAAGATCAATCGACAGACTCTTGATGAACTCTGGGAGTCCTGCAGGAACGCTTTCTCTGCCGTTCCAGATGACTTTATTAATGCGTTATTGGAGTCACTGCAGAGATGTGTGGATGCAGTCCTCCAAGCTCATGGGAGTCACACACAATATTCATTCTGTCTCCACTGCAGCAGGACTTTATATTCTATACTGGACATTATTTCTGTTCAGTGACGAGACTTTAGTATAAGCAGAGTCAGACCGCACTGTCCTCATTACATCATTCATAATCAAGGCATGATCATATTTTACTGTGGTGAAATAAGCATAATCTAGAGGCCTTTGCCTTTCATACTAGCCACTTGTGACACCAAATGATCAACTAGAAGTCAAGTTATTATTAGTTCTTCCTAAAACCTGGATAGGCGACAAGACTTTTGTCAGGTAGTGTATATTGAAGAATAACCAAACAGTTCTGGCTATTGACTTACATTGTATGTTACAAATAAATATTTTTTAGAACAAGCTAAATAATCTTTTATTTCCTTTTGACATAAGATAATTTAACTTACTTATTTTGCTTGTTTTAAGTAAAAAACACTTAATTTTAATATAGTATTTCTTACAACAACACAATATGTTTGGAGTGTCTAGAAAGCGCTTCTTGTTTTAGGAATGTTTAGATATTTCGATTAAAAATAAGACAATCGAAGAAAGAAAGGCAAGTGCATATCATACATCCAAATAAATATTCTCACAGTATTCTTTGACTTCAAGATATTGGCTGACCCAGATGAGCTCAGTCTCAGAGAGTCAAATGTACAGTAGTTTGTCTAGGACTGCATTGTTGTGAGGTGAACAGTACTAAAATACTGTAAAATCAGGACTATTATTTTGCCTAAATCAGTGCTCAGTTGAGTATTTTTACAAGAACATTCTCTACACGTCAAAATATTCTCCCAACGGGGTGTGCAAAATACTCTTGTTATTTGTTTTGACATATTTGCTTGTTTTTAAGGGAAAATTAACTTAACTTTGACTCATGATTTCTTAAAACAAGACAATATTTTTTGCTTGTCTGGAAAATGCTTCGTGATTTAAGAGTGATCAGATATTTGGACTAGAAACAAGACAATCTCGGAGTAAGAAAAGCATTTTGTTTCTTGTCTATGCAAAATTTTAGATGAGATGCCAAATTACAGGGCTCTATATGCATAGCTGTCATATGCAGTTTTATTGTTCGACATTATTTGGCTCATTAGATGCATAGTCAGACTGAACAGGAGCGGTTCGAACACTGACCCCTATGGACAGGGGCGCCACTAGCAATTTTGGGCCCCATGAAAAATTATGAGGATGGGCCCCCTACTACCAAGCTAGCTATCCAAACTCTTT